>JANHGB010031908.1:7735-26344 GCA_026283785.1 Coracopsis vasa | reverse complement strand
CCTGCAGCCCCGCCGCGGTGCGGTGCGCGGTGCGGTGCCCACCGCGCCCTGCAGCGCCCGGGCCGCACCGAGCCCCCTGGTTCTGTGGCCGCACCGGGTGCTGCGGGGCTTTACCGACGGGCTCCGGCGGCGGCGGCGGGCTCGGGGCGGCGGCTCGGCTCCGAACGGTGCGGTGAGGGGAAGGGAGCCTGTGTAAGTTTGGCTGTATAAGCCCCGCGGGGTTTGGCCTGGGAGAGCCCATCGCTTCCCTGGGACTTCTGAAACGGCCGAGAAACTGCAGTTCTGCGGGGCGCTGGTGTCACTGGCGGGGGGGGCACATTGAGCAAGGGAAGGGGTCTGCAGCCAGGGGCTCCGTGGCTTTCACGTGTTTTGAACTGATGGACATGGTCATACCTCTCATTCCCCGTTGGGCCCTATGCACTCCTGTTGCCTAACCTGCAATAGAAAACACTGCCGAAAATGCAGCTTGATGTGTTTCTTCGGATCAGCTTGGAAGCCTTGCGCATCATGGGGAGGGAATGATGGATGTGTCTGAGTGTTGACACGAAATCCTGAGCCACAAGGCACAGGCCAGACAGAGCTGCAGCTCTGTAGCAGGTGATGATGCGCATACAGCCCTGCACACTGGGGACAGCAAGCTGTCCTGTTTTAGGAATGCCTGAGATTTTCTTCTATGCCTAATATAGCCCCTGCTCCCAACTGTTTTGACAGGTCTGCCATTAACATCGTGTAATCCATGTGCAGATCATGAAAGTGTCTGAACTTTCTTCATAATGCGGAGTTAAAAGCAAATAAATATACATGATGCCAGGGATGCAGAGAGCAGCCTTAAGGGAGGCAGAGAAAAGTGAAAACAGAAGTGAAAGCAACCCTGTAATATTGCTGTGTGCCTTTAATCTGTTTAAAGCTTTTGTTAACAGGTCCCAATGCTCATCAACAGTCTCAGTCCTGTGGTCAAAATCAGGTAGCCACAGCAAAGCCTATATGAAGACGCAGTATACTTAGGCCTAAACAAACCAGCACTTTTTTGAAGTACCTGTATTAGAACATTCACTTTGCAGCTCAAGTTGAAAAAACCTGCCCTCCATGGGTGAAAATTGGGGTTTTCTCCTGTACAATTGCTTTTTAAACATCTGTGACAGGGTTCACCCTGAAGAGCTGTGGCTGGTTCCAGGATACCACTGTTCCAGCGGTAGAGCTCCCCAATGTAATTACAGCCCTGCAGAAGATCAGTGGATGGTTGATGCTGGGAGGGATTTTTTGATTTATTTGGTCTATAACCAGGAGCTACAGAAGGCTTTTCAATGTATTAAGTCCACCATAAAAACATCCAAGCCACTTCTAGACATGAGAGCACTTGATCTCTCTGCTAAGCACATTATATCTTGCTTCAGTCATCCTGCTCTCAGTTTTTCTTCTGTTCCACACATATTTCTAGATCTCAAATGCCAGTAACAGCGATATCTTAACACTGCAGTCCTACGATATTGGTCTTTTCCTTGTGCTTTCCCCATCTCCATGTAAATAGCCTTTTTGCACCAGGACCAGTAGTTGCATTTAAATGCCTGATATTAAATGGACATTTCGTGGGCTTCTCTATTAGTCTTGTCATTTATGGATTTCACTTAGATCAAATGCACAGGCTTAAGTCGTAGTAGTGACTGAAAATTGCCTTTATTGGGTAACAAATCAATGTGATATAAAACCCTGAGCTAGTGACAGAGAATGTACCTGAGGTCTACATCTTTATTCTGGAAAGCAGAACAAGAAAAGGTGCAGGTACGGGGTGGGAAGGAGAGAGGCTGTTTGGTTACCGGCCACAGCCCTCATCCTCTTCTGCCAAAGGCCACTTGGGTTTCCTGCTGTCTTTGCAGAGTGTCAGAGCAAGCCCTCAGATTACCTGCCAGTATTCTGGTTTGGGTTTTCTTCCGTTAAGTTATTGATTGCTCGACCTGGAACGACTGTGCTTTTGGTGTTAGTTACCAGCCCATCAAATCTGCGAAACAGAATCAAGATCTTTTGAGAGGAGGGAATGGAAAGGATGTGTTTTGCCAAACGTTATTGCTAGAGATGGATTCTCTGGACATATTTGCCTTTACTTTTCCATCTGAGGTAGCAGAACCTGCTGCTGGGTACTGCCCCGGTTAAGCAGTGGGCTGGCTATTTTTCTTGCTTTACTTCTTACTGTGACAGCCGACACCTACACTGAAGAGCTGATAGTGACTTTTCTGCATTTCTACCAATTTACACCTCAATCCAGAAATGGTCTTAAATATATGAATCTTTAAAATATAGTTGGAATTTAGATGGAAAGTGGGTTTTTTTTCCAGAGAAGTAAAGCTGTTCCATACAAACATGATTTATTTGCTACCAAAGCCAAGTATTCACTGAAGAAAGCTGAAAGCAGCAGCCACTTGACATTTTGAAATACGTATTTGTCTTGTCTGTACTGGCAGAGTCAAACAGCAGTTGTCCATGCCTGTTTTTATCTTCTCTTCCGTATTTAGGAACTTTAATTGGGCATGACATAATGCAATCAGTTGAGTTATTTAAAGAAATAGGGGGGAAAACCTCGTGGATCGATGTTCCTGAAACCCACGGTCATCAGCTCACTGATGGAGATGTTACAGAAGAGAGGGGGCACTTAAAGCTGTCTCATCTGCCTCTCACTGCCACTGCAAAATGCAACAGGGCTGGTTTGAAAAGGCCTGTTTGTGGTCACAACAGCACCAAGGGGTGTTAAAGTTAAGAAAGCTTTGCTTGTTTGCAGGCTACAGCTTTACAGGATGTCAAGTCAAAAGACAACTGGGTCCTTTCCTCTTAAGCATGCCACTGGAGAGATATCCTCTACTTGGGCAATTGGCTCCATTTAGTTCTCCAGGGTTTTTACCCATTTCCCCCAATATGAATATTAGACACTTACTGTATTTGTCATTGAAATGACATTGAAAACATCAGGCATAAGGCCCTTCATAACTTAGACCGGGTAGTTTTACACTGTTCCTATCTATGGGGGTGAGCGGTGGTGGAGGAATCAAGGCAGGCAACCTCTCAGGTTTATCATGCCTGAGGTAGGTGAACCTTCCTCACCAACAGACACCCAAAGTATGATGAACCCTTCTCTCTGCAGGAGCCCATTTACTGCCCAGTGCTTCTGTGACATCCTTGAGCAGGGAATGGAGAGGAGTGAGGGCACAGAGGCTGTGATGGAGGTTAGCATTCCCCACCACCTTTTAAGCAAAAGCTGCAGAAGGACCATTGGGAACCAAGCTCCAGAGAGAGTTTATTTCCCTTGTAAACCTCCCCTCAGGAGCTGCACAGGGCACTGACCCAACAGGCACTGCCAACAGTGATGGGCAGGAAATGTGAGATGTGGCTCCTAGGGAATCTCTGCTTTTCCTTCCCCTCAGCTCTTCCAAACCTCATGCAAAAGACTTCCTTGGCTCACACCCTGCATGATAGCTGCTGGTTAGCCTGGTGGAAGACTGTCACCATCCCAAATGAGTATCATTGACCAAACAGTTATTTCTGGGGCAGTGCATGATATTCCAGTCTTGAGTGAGATTCAAACAGGACAAGCCCCTTTCTCCCCCTCCTGTCCTTGGTTTATTCAGCAGTCATAAACCAAGCAGTGCACCTCATTCCTTGATCCAGATGGTCTCCCTCAGAGAGACAAAGTCCAGCAGTAGTGGCATTGGAGAAACTGGAAAGCTTTACTTCATGATCCTGCAGTTCCAGGCGATATTTGCATTGCAGATCCTGTCATAAGAAGATCCATGCTGAGGCATCACATCTTTTTTTCTGCTTTTGTTCTTTTCATTGTCCCACTTTATCTTCTGATCACGTGTCTGTTCTTGGTGCCCTGAAGTTGTCTGTCTTCTCTGCACTTCACACGAGAAGCTGTCAAGAGCTTGAGAAAAATAGATATGATACATCAAATACATCAAATGGATGTGTCTGAGCTCTGAAGAGCAATGCAGGCTCCAGCTATGTGGGTTTCTATGGGCAAAGTCTTCCACCCTCTCCAACACAGAGCGCTCCTTTGCCCCCATGTCTGAGACTGGAGGGAGTTGCTCATTCTGGCTGACTTTCCCAGGTTCCTCCAGCAAGGGAATGTTCTCAGTGGAGCACAGGCTGGAGCAACTGGGGAGCACAGGGAGCTCCACCATGAGAGGTTTATAATGGCAATATAGGCAAATATCTGTTAAGTGCATAGATGTTGTCTCATGGGGGAAGGAGAGACCAGGTGACTTCAGATCCCCTGCAGACCTGGTTTCTAATGCTGTTCTCTCAGGTGGATGCAGTCACCTGATGCCAATGGAAAAGCAGTGGGTCTGCACCCTTTTTCGAAGTCCCAGATACTCTCCTTGCTCTCCCTTTCTCACTTCAGAGACCCCAGAGGATGATCTCCCTCCAGAAGGGAAGTGTGGATACCAAGGATGCTTTTTAATCAATGCAAGCCATTGCAAGAGAGAGGTAGGAGGCATCTTCTCCCTGGGAACAGAGCACGAGGCTTCCTCTGATCTCTTTCTACGCCTTAGAAGAAAATAGCTCAAATCATTGCCAGTGACTAGGGACAATGCGGGGATTAAAATGAGTGGAACATCCCCACGTATCCATAGTGAGTAGGGCTTGTTTCTAGGTGTGTCTTAACACATGATAGGGAGTTAACACCAAAACTAGTTGCTGCCAAGCTGTCATCAGCACTGTAAAGCCCTTTTAAGTTGTTACAGTGATTCTGTCCCAACACTATAGATAAGACTGTGCTTGATCTTTCACTTGCAGCAGGAGTTCTACTTTTCACAAAAGCGTGGGTAAGCATTTAATTAGTTCTTAAGCTCTAATCATGGAAAATATAGTTCACTCAAGAGTTCACTTTCAGACTCTAGTCATTCATCGGGCTCCTCTGAGCTTAAGAACTGTAAAATTGAATCTAGCACATAGTGAAACCTTGTTGAGGTCACAGTTGCTATAATGGCTTTGTTAACTACTCAAAAGTCTTTAACAAGGTAACTTCATCTAAGCAGCATTGCACAGAATAGGTGTTACAGCAAGGCTGTAACAGGGTCAGCAGTGCAGGTCAGGGGTAGAGGCTGCCTCCCTGAGCACTGACCACTGCCCACAGCACATCCCATCTCCAGCCTCAAAAGCAGAGAGGAGAAGAGCCAGAGAGGGGCAGGACAGATGGCGACTGGGAAGGCTGGAGGAGCCAGCATCCTGCCTCAAGTGGAGTTAAGGTTGTGAAGTGGTGTCTGGTGTACCTGGCAGCTGCTCTCCCAGTGCATAAGTGACACCAGGAGAGGATGGAGGGGCTTTCACCCCACAGAATGCCTGAGCTTTTGACTGCCGTGGCTTTACATCAGGTGAATAATGTACAGGGAGTCTCAGCTCACACATAGCATTGTTTCTATACAGCTGTGGTGTTGCACATCCCGGTTCAGCATCCAGCCTGCGGAGGCCTGGTTAAGGAAGAACTGGTGATACTGGGCTAGGGGAAGACAGGGGCTGGAAACAGCCACTGGTGAGAGTCGGGACTGGCAGGGTGGGAGCTGACAGCAAAGGGCAGAGAGCAGCTCATGAAGTCACACTTCTGGCAAGGAGCTTATAGTAGGTAATGGGGGTGACTTGCAAATGCAGTCTACATAACCTGACATTACCAGGGAAGGGGATGGGAGCTCACAGCATATTTGGCTGTGGGAGAGAAGGGACTTGTGGCCGGAGGCCTTTTTCAAACCCATGAAACTGATTGCCCTTAGGAGCTGGACTGGGAATTGTGGAGTACAGCGTTCAATTAGTGTGGTAACAAAAGTGATTCAGCACAAGGCATTGGTGTGTTACTTTGAGTAGCTCTCACAAACCAGCATGGTGTATCCCGGAGGACAAGAGCTGGGAGAGTCTCAGTGCTCACAGGTCTCCTCACCCTGCAATGGGCAGAGGGAGCACGAAGCACCACAGAGGCAGGAGTGGTAGCATCTGCCAGCATGGGATCCCTCTAAGGACCAAAAGATGGAGAGCAGCCCCTTGTGGGTACCTGGACGTGAGGTGGCCAGCCTGAAGTGCCAGTACCTGGTGGAGGAAGGGGGTAGTAAGGGTTTGTGCTATAAGGGAGGGAATGACAGCCTGTCTGCAGGCCATGGCAGGAGCTAAATGCCCTGCTTCCCACCAGCTGGTACTTAGAGTGGCAGGATGCAAGAGCTCACATGCGGATGAGATGCCTTCCTGGAGAGTGCTGCTGCGATGCTCACGTGAAAGCACTTTGTGCCTTCAGGAGGTATAAAAAGGTGCGTTGAAGCTATGCCATGGGTCAAAGTCAGGTCAAGAAATAAAACTCAGGTGTCCTGGCTCCCAGGATGCCTTTTAACCATTAGGTATTGAAAGTGAATTTCTAGTGGAGTTTTCATGCTGTGCTGTCACATGTGATTGCAGAATGTGTGGCAGAGAGAAGAGAGAAGCAAGAGGGAGCGGGAAGTGGTGTTTATGATGAAACCTCATTCCTCACAGGGAAGCATTAGCTGCTGGGATACTACCTCATCTTAACAGGAGCACCATTATATGGAAACCTGACAGCGCTGAGGTCCCAGCTGTGTTCAGAAAGGTGCAGCAATAAGGAAACACACTCCTCGAATCTGACAGAGCAGTAGCTGGATGTTATCATGAGGGATGCTCAGCTCAGCAGCAGAGGGACCTGGCACGGCCACAACGTGAGCTGCAGCAGCTCAGCACCATGGAGATGTGGGTCTTCTGATGAAATGTGCCTGGCAAGGCTCTAACTGGGAGGTCGGATCCCTTTGGAAGACTTCCCTAGACTTCACTGGAGCGTGGATCAGTCCTGGATCATATTTCTTGTGAGGACTTGGGTCCTGTTTCTGTCTCCATTTAAATCTCAGGGTGTTCCTTTAAAGTAAGCAAAGATTAAATGGTATTCATAACAATGAGGTATTTTTGTCACTTGCCACGTCTCTAAACAGAGGCATTCAATGAGTAGGCTGGTGAGGAGCTAACACTCCTTGGGCTTCCTCTTCACAAGGCTGTGTCTTCCTGGCTCACCACTTTCCATCCTAAGGAAGCTGGTCCGTGGCTGTTTTTCAGCCTGGTTCCAGGTCAGTCCCTCCCTTTCTTACACTGAGACTGAGGGAGGGTCAGGCAGGACACACAGGACCTATGGCGATGGTGAGAACACTGAGGCACAGGACATACACTCTTCAAGGATGAGGAGAGCACCTTGCAGCCCTAGAGACCCAGGAGAGGGAAGGGACTTTGGCACACCACTGAGCTATGGCTCTAATATCCACTACTGCAGATTCCTTGTGTGCACAGCACAGGAGAAAACACTCATGCTCAGCACCACCAGCCTCCTGTCGCTGCTTGCTCCTCTCCCACCCCTGGAGAGCTGCTTGTTGTGAGCAAAGGAGGGTGCAAAATAGGCAGGGCAGGATTCCTGTTGAAATGGGACTTTCTCAGGCACATAGAGGCTGATTGGTAGCTACTGTCCCCTTCTCCCCACTGTCCCTATCCCTCCGGACTGAAGCAATGGGAGCTGGTCCCACCTGCATCCCTGTTTACCCTTGGCTGGTGTTGGTTTTCCCTTGATTTCAGCAAAGCCACCAGTAACACCAGTGCAAGCTGAAAGCCAGCAAGTTACACCTAGCTCATCCCCTGGGGCTGTGGTACTGCATCCCAGGAGCTCCCTGAGGATATGTGATGCTGTTATCAGCTGACTGTTGGGTGCTGAGGTAAGCCATGGTGTTGCAGCTGTAAAATCTACTAGGAAACACTGATACTCAAAGTGGGTGATAGGAGCTAAGGATAATGGGTGCTTAAAGTGTAGAAAAAGAATCATTCTTGGAGCTACTCTTTTGCTCTGAGGCAGTTCAAATCCCAGCTTTTCTTTCCCGAGGAGCTCATTCCCAGCATTGGCATTACTGGGAAAAGTCCTCTGCCCGCAGAGTATGTTCTTTGTGTTGCTGCTGAGTTGAAAGCCAGTGGCAACAACAACAACAGCAATTTGGGGGGGAAAGGGATAATTTCATTAGTTTAGCATTTTTATGAGCTTGTAAGGAGCTGCCACTAAAATAGCCTTGATTTCTGTTTTGCCCATGGTGACCACTTTGTTGCTAGGCTTCCTTGGCACGGAATATGTAACTGCACGGGTTTCCTTGGAACAGCGTGCAGGAGCATCACCCATGGATGTGTCCAGGGACAAATTCTTCATGCCACTGGCATATGTACTCTTGTGTTTTAGTGAGTGGCTTCCTTATCCTGCTGGAATGGGCAGTGTATATGTTGGCTGGGATCCAAATGCCTGTCTTTTCTGGAATTTCCTTTATTTCTGCTTTATATCTGCTTCTCATAGAAGAACACAAATGTATCCTGTAAGAGCAACTGCTGAATATGACATTTTAGAGGGCTGGATGCTCCTTCTGTCCTCACCTCTGCTTTCCTCATGGTGGCTTGAATTCATGAAGGTGAATGGTGTGAAATACCAGGCTGTCTTTGTATGGTATTTCAGGGACATCCTAGCATCTGAAATTCAAGTGAATCAGCAAGATCTGTGCTTTTTCCTGGTTTGTCTTGTCCTACAATAGGCTCTGCTGGAGAAAGGATTAAATACTACCATTTTGTGCACCTTCCCACCCTGAGATGCTCTCCCTGACAGCTCCGTTGATGGAAGGAGAAGATTGAATCTCTGCAGGGATTTAAACAATGAGAGAACAAGTGATCTCAGCTCACCACAGGAGGGCAACTGCTGAAGTGAATGCCTGAGTCAGTGATGCACGTGGAGTACATGCAGGTTATCCTTTTAAAACCAAGTAACAGCATCTTTTTGCTGGGCATTGATGTTGTGGTCCTGAACTGCAGGACGTTTTCATTCTCACAGGAGTTTCATGGCAGAAGAGCAAATGGTGCATCCAAGATACACGTGCAGCAGCCAATGAGCTACGTGTTCAAGGACTGGAGGGAAATTCTC
Source organism: Coracopsis vasa (assembly GCA_026283785.1). NCBI lineage: Eukaryota > Metazoa > Chordata > Aves > Psittaciformes > Psittacidae > Coracopsis > Coracopsis vasa. The sequence goes on along the minus strand of JANHGB010031908.1, from coordinate 17,376 downwards.
TTTGATGCAAAATTGTTTTTCCTGTTGCCTTCTATCCCTTATATTTCCCTTTCCCTCCATGCTGAGAGCACTTGCTACTGGCTCAGCATGAGCTAGGGGTAATGGGCTTCTTGCTGCTCAGGATGGATGGCAGGAGGGATTTTGTTTCAGGGTCCCTAGGAAGGGATTTATGAGATGACTGTTGTAATATCTCCCTATTCCCCCACCAGGCCTCATTACTGATGCCCCATGTGGAGCCCAGATAGAGTCACAGGTGGAGGAGCCCTTCTACCCATCATACACCAATGCCTGGTGTAGCATAGCCCTGCAGGTTCCTTCCTCACTGTACTAATGAGCATCTGACCTAGGAGTTCATTTGGTCCTGGAAAACAAGAAGAAGTTAAACTCTAACTCTCCTCCTGCAGTTGTCTTCACCCCAGGCTTCTTGGGCCAGTCTTTCACCAGGATCACATCAGGAGCTGGAAGATGATATTTGTACCCACATCTCTGTGGCTCCTGGAGACAGGGGGAGGAGATCTCCTTGCTCCCCTTGTACCATCCTTGTCCACTGCACAAATGGTGACACCTCTCCCAGCACCAGAGGTTGGTCCTGATGTCAGAGCTCACCTCAATTATGGTTAACAGCACAGCCTAGGGCTTGCCTGGCAAGGACTCAGTGGTCCCCTCTCTGTTATTCCTGCCATGTCCATCAGGAGGTGGAACATTTTCCACTGCCCTGTCTTGACAAAGATGGAAGGGGCAAAAACCTGCTTTCATCCAGGCAGGTCACTACCTGCCTAAATGTGCGACTTGTGGTTATTGATTATTCTTTCCCTTTCATGTATCTCATTGGGATATATTAATTGCAAGCATAAATCTGCAGAAGCAAATACAATGTGACTGGCATTAATTTATCCACCTTTTTTTTCTTCTTTCTTCTCTACTTTTATTTGTTTTCTTCCAGTCTTCTGTCAGTGCTTCCCCACTCTTTTCCCCATGGACAGGAAAGTTATTCTTGCTAACTAAAGGAGTTAAAAAGGAAAAATATAAGATTGTCTCTGTGCTCACGTGAGTAATCCTGAGCTGTAGGGTCATTCTGTGCTGAAGATGGTGTTAAAGACACCCTGTAGCCCTGAAGCCAGATCTTGGTGGAGGGCAGGAGGATGCTGTGATGCTGTACTTCTCACTGAGACTCAGCTGCAGTGTCAACCCTGCAGCACACTGTCACCTCCATGGCAATCTCTGCCCTGATTTAGCACAACCTTATCCCATACCCCCAGGCTGTGAGGAGGAGATAGGGGCATAGATCTGGGTTTTGGAGAAGTTTCCAGCAGCAAGAAGGCAGCCATTCAGGAGTAGCTGCTTTCCAGGTCACCAATGGGCCGGGAGGACTGCCGGCTCAAAGGATGCTTTGGTGCTGTTGTGCTCAGGGCTTTCCCTGTCCATCCTCACCCAGGTCCTTTCTCTGAGCCCAATTATCTCCTGCCCCTGCTCAGGCTGGCTGGTCTCTGCTGGTGCCTGCCTCAGTGCCACTGGCACTTGGTGCATGTCTGGGCTATCCTTTTCTGTTCTCTACCTCTTCCCACTCCCTGTGTTTCTCCCTCATTTCTCTATTTGCATTCAGGCCGCATCTCGCTACCCTGTTTTCTCTCACATTCTTTCATTTTAGGCATTATAGCATTTTGCTGCAGCAAAATTGCAGCCCTTGAGGTCAGCCACCAAGGGCAAACGCTTTACAAGAGGGGTTTAAAAGGACAGGAAACGCTTTTGGCGTGATTTCCCCAGAGGAGAATTTTAAAGCTTTTGAAACTGGGAAACCCAGATATCTGGCTGCAAACCAGACACAGGCAGGCAGACTGGGAACCCAAACTGTCCACAGAACAAACATTAGAATAAATTCATGCTGTACCAGCATATTGTCTGCTTATAGAGCTTATGATGGGGTTTTCAAGGAGACTGAAGCATGAAGTCTAACAGAAGAGGGGAAAAAACCCGTTTTGACAATAGAGAAATAGTAAGCATAAGGTAAAAATATGTATCAAATGTTTAAAGGTTGTGACTCCAGAATACTTTGGTCCATAACCTTTGGACCTCAAAGACTGTTTCTTCCCCACTATTGGGGTCAGTTTGGCAACTTTAAGTTCAAATTTATTTTGCCAGGCAAAATGAGAAGTGGACAAAACAAAAGGTTTATCCCTGTCACTGTAACCATTCGCATGCTGCAGGCAGTACTGAGGCAGCTAGGAAAAGAAGAGATGATTCAAGCCCACACTGCCATACTGCCGCAGTACAATACAGTTACTGGTGAAGAGAGTACAGCAGCAGCAGGCCTGGTGATAATGTGCTCCACTGAAGCTTTAGGAGTGTTTCTCTTAGAATTGTGTGTAGGACTGCATGTAGGATTACTCCTGGTGACAGAGAGGAAGTGTGAGGAGCACCTCAGTGTCCTTGTAATGCTCACAGCTTTTTTTTTATGGTTGACACTCAGCTTTGTGAAGACAGTTGTCTTGTATAAGTTAATGGGGTGTTTAGCCATTAGATTGGCAGAGTTCTGCAGGAATAATTACTAGACATAACACTATCAACTGGAATTAGCATAAAATCACTGCTGGTAACATTTATAGTTGGCACAAACATTAGCAGGCTGGTCTGTAATGATGAGAAGAGCACAGTCCTACAGAGGGATCTGCTTCATCTGATAATTTCATTATTCATTTCAAAGCCAAACCTGAAATTACACATTTCAGGGTGGAGAGTGCAGCCACCCCTGAGGTGTCCTCAGAAACAGTGGCTGGGAACTAAGTGTGTGACTGGTTGAACATGAACTCCTGGGGTGGTGCTGGGCAAAACTCTACTAATGCCACACTTGGAGACAGTAAAAAGGGGGAAACGAGTGAGAATGGGAGGTGATTTTATGTTTTGATACGATGCCATTGAAATAAGTGAAGTCTTGTGTCCACTTGCAGGGTATACATTAAGAAGGATCTCAAGGTGCTGGAGAGAGCACGAAGCACTAAAAAGAGCTAGAGCAGTGCAGTGACAGACTTCAAGACCTTGACCCATTTAAATTGTCAAAAAGGAGGCTGAGGGTGTCATTATTAGTATGGAGAGGTGTCTTCAGAGAAGGTACTCATATGAAAAGAGTATTTCATCACCTGAAGAATGAGCATCCCCACTGCCATGAATGGGGGATGAAGTGAGATGAAATTGCAGGGCCAGTAAAATTCCATCACCAGAACAAATTACAAAGGGGATTTCAGGTTCTTCATTTCTTTTCATCTCTCAGTTAAAGCAGTGTCTTTGTGGAAGATGAGCTTTTCCTAACCACAAGTTCCTGGGCTGTAGATAGGACTATAGAGTGAAATTTCGTTACCTGTGAGATACAGGAGCTACAGAGAGAAGGCATAGTGTCTCCCAGTCTTAAGGTGCAAATGTAGCTTGGGTTGTAATAGAAGCTGAACCTTCCTGACCCAGAATAGCCTTGCAGGGTTGAAAACAGAAATTTCTATGACTACCTGTAAGTGCTGAAGAGCTGTCTGACTGTTTACTATATCCTAAGGATCCCCTCCATCACCAAGGGACAGCCACGTGGCTCGTGGGTGAGTCCTGCTATCAGACATACTCATATCCAGAGGTCAGCAAAAGCAGCGAGCCATTACTAATACAGCAGAGGCACCAATTTCAGGTTAGGCAACCCACTGTGCTAGTGGAATCAGTCTGTGCTTTTCTGAGCATGGCCTTTCCTCCTGGTAATGGAAGAGGGATATGCGGACACTGTTGGAAGAACAGGGACATGCAGACCACCCTGACCTGTGCTTTGGAAATTTGTTAGTTCTTATGTACCCATCAAGAGGAAGGGGCCTAGAGACACGAGCAGAGTTGGCTCACCCAGATATATGTTCTGATTCTCTAACATCAGTTTTTCACACTTCAAATATGCCTTTTAAGGACAAATCAGGGTTTGAAGGGAGGTAATTCTTTTGCATTCTTGGGGACCCCAAGACCCTTGCAGGCTCATTTAGGATGCTTACCAGCTAAAACGTACCTCCTTGTCTCTTTATGCTGGTCACTTGCAAGGAGTCAAGGGATGCCTCAGAGAGCTGAAACCCTGGTCACCAGACCCATGCTTTTGCCGTCAGAGCACATTCAGCTCCAGCTGTGAAGTGGGGGATGTGCCATGCTATGCTTCCCCCCCCATTCTCTCTTCACCCCTTTACACATAGGCCAGATTAACAGCCCAAACCTGGATGCTGCTACAACACGGAGTATGTTTTAATGATTTTAATTATGGTTCCTGCAGCCAGAACCCGGCCTAGCTGCTGTCGAGCCAGGATGAGTGCAGGGTGGGTGTGCCTGAACGAGGGAGGCTCCACACCAGTCCTTGCATACCTGCTTTTGATCTTGGGCATCTGCCATCGGAGGGTGCCTTTGAAGGCAACTGGCCTTTCAGCCACTGACAGGTGTTTTATCATTTGCAAACTAAGTTCTGCACAGAGCTCTCTCGAAGGAGAAATAATGGAAATGCTGCCAGCCTGGAAACTCCTGTCTGCTGCAGGTGTCGGCTGAAATTCCAGTTCTCTGGCAGTACTTGGGGCTTTCCAGACTATTTTCCAGCAACTGCGGCAACAAATTAAATAGCATCTATCATTTAGTGTCTCAGAAGGCTCCACGCCACCAGACAGAAAACAGACCATGGGAGGATGTGGAGCTGCCTCTTCGCTTTGTGTGGTGCACAGGCCCTTTCCTCTGCCTGAGCTTTCTGGAAATGATGAGCCAAAACATCCCAACACAGATGTGGAGCAGCGCTGTGGGGCTGAATGCCTGGGGCTAGGGCCAGCTCAGGACAGGTCTGTCCCCAAACGTACAAGGCACCAGGATGTGCCACCTCTCGCCTGTGGTATTTTCCTCATTTGTGCCAAGATCTACGAAAGAATTTGAGAAATGTTTTGTTGTTGTTGTTTTTAGGGGTGGAAAAGTAAAGTGAATTTTGGCTTGTAATTATGGATAGTTCGGGTAAGAGTTAGCAGGAGTTTCCAATCCAGCCATGTGCCATGAGAACGGATTCCTCTAAAAGCTGTTCAGCAGCATGCCAGAGCATAGCAAGACATTATTTACAGCATGTGCCTTCCAATGAAACTCATAAACAGTGATACTGACAGCTCAGCTGTGCTTCTTCACAGCATTCCATCCAAACCAGGAGGATGTACTGTCATCAGTGCTGGCTGGGACCTTCTGGGTGAAATACGTGATTCAGCAAAGCCATCCCTCTGCACAGAAGTAGTTGTAGAATCACAGAATTGGGTTGGAATGGACCTTCAAAAGTCATCTAATCCAACCCCCCTACCACGAGCAGGGACATCTTGCAGTGGATTGGGTTGCTCAAAGGCCCATCCAGCCTGCCCATGAACATTTCCAGTGATGGGACACCCAAAGCTTCTCTGGGCAGCCTGTATCTCATTTAATCTTCTGTCGGGAGCTTTCCTAGTTAACGCTGAAAGCAAAGCCCAAAGCAAAGCCCTCACAAGCACGAGGGGAAGGACACCTCTCTTGATTTGAGTTAGAGACCCAAATCCATGAGTCCTAGATCATAGACAAAGTGCCTGATGACTGAGCCTCCATCCATTCTAGGACAAGCTGTTTGGCTTGGGCTTTGTCAGGCTCTGTCTTTGCTTTCTTCAATTATGTTCCTCTATTAACATTTTCCAGGGGTTATGCTTTTGTTCCACACCAAAACAACTCAGATCCCACAGCATTCCTGAAAGGACGCAACTCCCGTTTGCTGGCTGGCCCAAGTTATCATGGAAATTATTAGTTTCCTCAAGTGCTTATTGTACTTATCCAGAAATACAAGCTTGCCCTGTTTCAATCCGAAACACTGTGCACAGAAAGGACAAAATTCCACGTAGCCCCACAAGCATTATGCTTGCAGGAAGGTGGTATGTTAATTAATAAAGTCTGGGAGCAGTGCTTTAACATATTAATGAGTTTGTTATGCAGAGAGAGATGGAAGGATGTACCTTCTCATTAGATTATCGACTCTGTGATACTTCTATTGTAATTATGTTCCATTTCATGTCTTTCTTACAAACACTTTAATAGTGTTTCTAATAGTACAATTGTATTAGATAATTATTTCAGCAATGGGAAGGAGAAATAAGGGGGTAGAGGCCGGATGAATGTATTCAGAACTTTTGAATACAGAAGTGCCTCCTAGGAACAGCTGTGGGGATAGATGCTGGAGGAGAGATCCTTTTATAACCAAGGACCTGCGGAGAGTGGGATTTGCCTATGAACAAAGGAGAGTTTGAGACAGTGGGTGAGAAGAGCCAGGAGAAAGGAATAGTGGTTGTCCCAAAGGGTTTTGAACACGAAGGCCCTGCTGAACTGGACTGGTAGGTGTGTGAATCAGAGATGAGGCAGTGGGCTCTATGGCTGAATGTCTTCATTTTAATGCAAGAGGCATTAAAAGGTGCCTTTTTCACAGGCTGCAGTGAGAACAGTGGAGAACAGTGGCTCAGGCTGATCCATTCTTGAAGACCACTTTTGAAGAGTGTCCAGAGGAAGCATACAGAAATATCATCTTGGACCTGCAAGCTTCTGAGCTGCTGCCAGCCCAGCCTGGTGCTTCTCCAGCGCTGGTGAGACCAGAGCCAACTCTTTCCCCAAAGGGGAGTTGGCATCTCATGGAGCTAAGCACATTAGGAGGCATTTGCCCACTCTGATATGGCCACTGATAGCCCTAACTAGTGGGGCTGGTTGAATCACCCCTTGGGCAGAAGCCAACCTGTGGGCTGCGAGTTGGACCACAGAGCTGCAGAGAGCAGAGAAGCTGTTAGTCAAGGGGAGATAAAAGGAAGGTGGGGATTGCAGTGCCTCTGGGAAATAGTGCCTTAACTGGTGCGGGACAGCCTCTCACTTGGCTGTGCCCAGGGCCAGGCTGCCAGTGCTTCGAACACGTCATAGAAAACACTGGGGTTCCTGGAGCTGCATGGAGTACTGGAACACTCACACTAAAACTGACTGCTGGGTATCTTCTCCTTGGTCCACTGGCATTCTTCACAGCATTAACCACGTGTGATTTTACATGAGCCGTACCTGTGGAAAACTGAGTGTGAACTGAAATTCCTGTGTTAGAATATTGCCCAGGTGTTTTCTTCTGCACAGTACCAGTGACTGGATGGAGATGTTCATTTTTAGAGTTTTCTTCATCTTGGAAAATATTGAGGTTTGGGAAAAGGGCAGAGCTTTGCAGTTCTTCACTACAGTGTATTACTATAGCACTTTGAAACTCCAGTTCCGTGTCAAGAAAAGACAAAGAATAGGAGTTCCCATGAGCTCTGACCTGGAGTCGAGTGTATGGCTGGGGCAAAAGCCTACATATTGGGGCAGTAACCACACTGGGACAGAGCAGTGGGAGTTTGACAAGAGTTTCAATAGATGAAACTCTCAGTGACTGCATTTAGACTCAGGGATTCACCCTCTGTCATGGTTTAAGCCCAGCGGGCAGCTAAGTACCATGCAGCCATTTGCCCACTCTTCCCCACCACTCCCCTGCTGGGATGGGGAGGAGATCTAGAAGAAGGTAAAGCCCATGGGTTAAGATAAGGACAGTTTAATAACTGAAATAAAGTGACATATAATAATATCAACAATAATAGGAAAAAGTGAGGAAAACCCAAATGATACACAGTAACATCACTCACCACTCACTGGTTGATGTTCAGCCCATCCCAAGCAGTGATTGGCAGCTACTGGCCAGCTCCCCCCAGTTTATATCCTGAGCATGATGTTCTATGGTATGAAATACCCCTTAGGCTAGTTTGGGTCAGGTGTCCTGTCCCTGCTCTCTCCCAGCATCTTGTGCCTTTCCTCACTTGCAGAGCATGAGAGACTGAAAAGTCCTTGACTTAGGATAAGCGCTACTGAGAACAACTAAACCATCAGTGTGTTACCAGCATTGTTCTCAGACTAAAGCCAAAACACAGCACTGCACCAGCTACCAGGAAGAAAAATAACTGCATCCCAGCCAAAACCAGGACACTCCCAAAAGCTCCCATAGTTATGTTTTCAGCTGATTTGGGGACTACCTGAAGCCACTTTGTGGGTTTCCTCAAGGTTTCCTGCAAAAGGCTGAGGAAAACAGTCTTATTCTTACCTATACTAAGATCTTTGCACTGCCGCATCTACAGAGAAGTTATGTACCGTGGCCTTTTGTCATGGTGAACCCAGGACACCTTATAACCCACTCAGCTTCTCTAGACCCCTTTTGGCCACTGTAAAAAGAATACAGCCCAGAATAATTATTCTTTATTCTGACACATCCACACATACAAAAATTCTGGGATAAGAACAGAAATTCTTTCCAGATTCCTTCTGGATGCATCAGGAAGAATCAGGGGCCAGATCCTGCCCTTCGTAGCCACAGATGCATGCTGTGTACCTCCCTAAACCAGAAAAATTACTCTGTACTTACACAGTGTCAGATTAGAAGCTATGAAATCAAAACCAAACCCCGGAGTTTGGCAGTGCTCACAGCAAGCCATAAAACCTGTAGTTACTTACAAGTGGTTCTCTGTCCCAGAAAAAGAGAAAGCAGTATAAAATCTGACTTATAGCCACAGAGGGTTAGATGCCAATGCTTCCATCTCATTGAAAAGACAGTAAACTCTTGTTTCTAGTGGTGCTGTGCTAGTATTTCCTGAGTCATAAAATGCTGCTCCTTAAATTCCCTGCTGGTTCAAGATTACTTACTGATTCCTAGCTGCTGTGGGTCTGAGATAAGCTGTGTTAGGGGAAAAGTTTATCCACGGAGAAAGAAAGAGATGACATTTCCCAAACCTAGCATCTGTTGGCATCTACAGAGCAGTTTGATGCATTAGAGGCATCCACTTGGGAGAAGGAGTAGCTGTGCTTCTATTTTTGCATGAAATCAGGCTCAGCAGAGGGCATGATGCTGCATGAAAATCAGTGTGTATCTGCTTTCCCACTGTCATCTCCTTGGAGTTAGGGGTGAGGCAGAGGATGGGAGCAAGAAGAGGGATGCAAGCAGCCCTCCACATCACTTACTAAAGCAGAGGGGGGTCTGTTTCATGTACTTTCTACTGGCTGCCAGCCAGTAATGTAACGCATTCTGCTGCTGCTCTTTGCAGGGAGACAGCTCTGTTTCCACTAACTGCTTGGCTCAATTTGGCACTTTTTATTATAGCCAAACATAGCATGACAATGCAGCTGATTCACTGCACCGTGGCTGGGGTGAGGACCGCAATCATGCCATCCCAGGGGACGCAGTGGGAGTACGAGAGCACGAGCTCTGGCTCTGCTCCCAGCCCAGCTTTTGAGACTTGAAAGAGAGGGACGTGCTGTGTTCTTAATATCCACACATACACCTTTAACTCCAGTGCTTAAGCTTTCAGGTATTTTAGGTCAGAGCTGTCTCCTAACCAGCCTGAAGCTACGCTGCACCATGCTGTAATCCTGACAATCTGTTTGACTGGATGTGCTTGGATCTAGTAATTTTCCCGATGGCTGACCTCCAAGAAAAATGGTGTCGATCATTTGGTAGGTTGCAGGGTTGGGTGTGAGTCAGCTCTGAGTCAGGCAGCAGCTCCACTAAGTGCTGGTCTTTCTGTCCTGGCACGACACATGCGGCTGCAGCCCTGCAA
>JANHGB010031907.1:0-18318 GCA_026283785.1 Coracopsis vasa | reverse complement strand
TACTGGAAGGCTGCTATGAGGTCTCCACGCAGCCTTCTCTTCTCCAGGCTGAACAGCCTCAACTTTCTCAGCCTCTCTTCATACGGGAGGTGCTCCAGCCCCCTGATAATCCTCGTGGCCCTCTTCTGGACTTGTTCCAACAGTTCCATGTCCTTTTTATGTTGAGGACACCAGAAATGCACAACAGATCCATCTCTCTAGCCACAGCTTTTGGAGGGGGAGGAATAAAAAACTTTGAGTGTATATATATATATATGTATTTTAAAACCCTTTTAGAGGTTTAAAAAGCATTATAAAAATTTGTTCTGTTTTTTCTTTGTAAATCAATAAAATCCATTTGTAAGAATTTTCACAGAAAAAGTTTCATCCTGCCATTCTGAGTTCTGAATTAAAAAACCCAACAGCTTTGACGACCCAAAGAAAATGATGTAAATTTTTATTCTGCCACTCAGTGACTTTTTTTAAGCATTAAAAATGTTTTTGAAACTGGCCAAGTGGTAAAAGCAATGAAACAAAAATGGAAAACTTATAAACAACCCAGTCTTCAACATTCTTTCTCCTCACACCTCATGTACCAAATATACTGTTTATGTACAAGTGTGCAGACAGAACTACTGCTGTCTTCACTTGCTTCTTAATGGCATTTGTCACTGTATTACCTCAGTAATTAGTTAATGTATCTGGTAACATATTAATAATTAACTTGGCCATTTTCACAATTCCTGTGGAGAATTATTTCACTTTTATTGCTGGGGTGATGAGGCAATGAATATAAAACCTGTTCACCTCATTTGGACGTCTAATTTCAAACTTTCCAAGGGATAACAACCCAAACTCACACTTTAGACATTTCAAGCATAGTCCCAGCTGACATATCTGTCTGTGCACTTCAGAACATCAAGGGAGCAGAACCTTAAGTCAGTTTCCCCAGCTAATGAGCTTCTTAAGTTTAAACACCTTTCCTTGGCATTATATCTGAGGCAATGCAAAAAGCAGGTTCTTCAAGGCAGGATGCAACTGATGCTCAAGGAGACTGTGCTCTGTGAGCTCTCATCTGCGCAGTTCCTCGCTTACCTCCCTGTTGTTGCCTAAAGGCAGGATCCTGCAGCTGGAACTCTCCACAGCCCACTTTTCATTCTCTGCATTGTGTAGCGGATGGGGCAGGGAAGAGACAGAATGTAATCAGGTAAGCAAAAATGTGACAGCAGCTTACAGACCTGAGCAGAAGGAGACTGATTCCCCATACCTACCCCAGAGCCAGCACACCCCACCACAGCCCAGAGTTGGGAAATGTCCTACTTAGGCCGGAACAGGGATTTTTTTGTGGAGTTTTTGGCTGCCACAATTTAGGATCTTACATATGTGAAATAGGGTTTTTCTATAAATGAGAAGTCCTAATCAGATAGGATTTTTGCAGAAGTTAAAGGCAATAAATCCAACAGGAAAGTTACCTCCTTGTTATGTATTAAGCACAGACTCCAGGGTGTGCCGTTTTGAAAGGAAGGTCATCAAAATCTTTATGGTGGACAAAATAATGTATTTTCCTGTAGCCTTCCCACTTTTTTGTCTCTGAAAGAACTAAAATATTCAGCTGTAACTGTGTGTGTGTGCGCGGGTATGTGTGTGTGAAAAATTAGTTTGAAATAGATGCCCACGCTGCAAAATTTCAGTCCAAACATTTCAAGAATTGTAAAGTTATCAGCAAATGAAAACAAGCTCTGACACAGAGAGCATAAAACTCCCTTTTACAAATGCAATCTTCAGCCTGTTTATTGTGCTACAGAAGTGTGACAGAGATAACGTTCTTTTTTAATGTTGAGGATAAAGAAATCCCTGATAAGAATGAGTACAACAATTTAATCTGATTCAGGCAGTTTATCCTGACACAATTCTTGTTAATTAAGATGTGAGAATAATTGATTTTTCTGTGTGAAATGTAAAGCAAAGCAGGTTGATGACAGTGAAATTATGGCAACATACATACACCAAAAAATGTGATTTTGTTTGTCATGTAATAAGCCTTTTGATGTCAACTGAAACTTTCATTTCCTGGTACTTGTAAAACATCAAAATAGCAATAGTAATACAGCCTCAAATACATATATGCTTAGATGTCTTCAAGAACAAAATCAGTGCTGTTTAATAATGGTTAAAGAACTTAACATGTGGAACATACTGATTCTGTCTGCTTCTTGATTTTGAAGCCAGTTTGAGCCATGTTCCCAGCTAACAAATGGTTTCACAAGCTTATTGCTAATTTGTGGTGTTCAGGAGCATTTCCAGCCTAACAAGACCCCATTGCTATCTTTTGTCCAGTTGTACCTGGTGGGACATCACAGCCCAGTGTACCTTGGTTTTCCCTTGAAGAAAACACAAACAGATGCATCAGGAGAATGCAGCATGCATCAGCTCCTAAGGTAAATGTGAATGCACAGAGGATATGTGCTGGGCCATGCAGGGTGCCTTTAGACACTGATTACTGAAGCTGAGGACTATTAGTTTCTGCTATAGACCCAGTCAGTATTCACCAGAGATAGGGCTGGAAACCAGGTATCCCAGCCTGTGCAATTGTCCTAGCAGTTCTCTAGCATAATAATAACTGTATTATTGTATATTGAGCTTAATTAGGAATAACTGAGAGTGTCTTCACCTCAAAAGTCTTGTAACCTGCTGAGTAAGCAACATGCGTGCTCAGAGGTACCAAGAGAAGGCTCTCGCCCTGTCCCAGTTGTGTACCCCTGACCCCCTGGCTGCTTCAGGTGAAGGGGTACAGTGCACCATCAGCACAGTGAATCTGCCTTACTACCTCCTTTCAAACTATTTCCAAGCATTAACTGGATTTGATGATAATTTGTGTATGACTTAAGGGTAACTGAAACTTAATTTTCCACTAACTTATTATTCTCTAATTAATTTATTAAGCAGTCGTCTATGCTGGTTCCCATGCTCTCTTCTACTAAACCTGGTACCTTATACATAGCCTTTAATGAAAGAGTAGGGCCCAATCAATGCTTGATGTGTGAGCGTTCTTCCCTCTCTTCTTTGGGGAGATCTTTGCTATTTCTATTTCACACCTTTGGTCTTTCACATCTTTTATCATTTCACACCTCTGGTCTCTTTTTTTATGTTCTTTAGCCTCTCTTCATTCTTCTGCTTGATCTGTTGCTTCTACCCACCCATATGGAAAAAAGTTACTAAAAAAGCAGTGTGTCTCTGGTATTCAGCACCTTGTATTTTTTGACTTGTAGTGGGGTTTTGAGCTTTCTACTGTGGAACTTGCAGTATTTGTCAGTTGGATTATTTTCTGGTTTTGTTGTAACTCTAGTTATGTATTTCTTCTTTTGTCTTGCAGAATAAATGGATATTTTTTTTCTGGATAAGTCTTTTCCAATATCAGTAGTAAGAAGTGGTGACAAGTTCAGTGCCTGTATGGGATTTTATTCATTTTCTTGTGACGACCCCAGCTGTCTGTTTCCAAGTTCACCTCAGATGAAGCAGTGTCTGCTTGCTCATTATAGATTTCTTTGTGGAAAGGACTTTCTCTTATGTTTCTGACACTAGTCCAAGACAACAAGTGGAAATACAATTCTTAGTGACTAAATGAATTGCTTCACATAATGTTGCAAATATTTAAGAGACTGATATCTTGATACAAAACAATGCAGTCTTTGAAAGGTAAGAATCCCATCATCAGATTATAAAAACAAGCACTGTAATCTGAATTTATTATTTTTTGCAAAATGGTCTTTCAAAAATGCCTTTTGGTGAATTCTGAATGCAGCATGTTCCCATTCAGAATGCAGAGTGAGCCACATCATAGTGCGTGCATCCTATAGCCCCATTATTAATGATAAATCCAGGTTCTTAAGGCATGTGCAATTAGTGGCACTGAGAAAACAAAGCAGATAGGAAAAGGTTTCTAGAAGCACCATTACAGGAAGATTTACTCAACAGTTACAAGCTGACTCTTTTTCATTTCTTGCTTTGTTTTATTTTTTACATCATATGCATTTGGCCCTGGTTACTGCATTGTTGTTCAAAACCACTGTTCTTACTGAAGTTACACTGTTTACTCTCTGAAAATAAAATGCAACTGGAAGACTTCAAAGTAGTGTTCAGTTATGAGCCAGCTATACCAGGCACCTTGCTGATGTAAGGAGTTCTTCTGCACCATTAGCTTGATTTATGATAAGGTAGCTAGGATGTAGGGTGGTTAAATACTCTCTCCCAGATGACTCATGAAGGAACTAAGACTCTTCATGAGCTTATGAAAGGTAGAGCAACCTCAGAGCCAATATGTCTAGGCACTCTGAAACAGCGGGTAATTAATGCAAAGTATGAAGCAGACCATCATTATGACTATGAAAACATCTCCTTAGATTTCTTCTAATTTCCTCACAATGTCCAAACCTCATCTTGGAAGCAAGCACTGTATAGCTGGTAGCATGAGCCAAATATGGGAATGTGGCTCTCTAGATTAATGTACAAACATTTCCAATAACCCAGCAGAGAATCTGTGGCAGGCCTGGTTCCAGCCATGAGCCAGAAGACAGTACCTGGCTAAGACCGCAAAATATAGGAAAAAACAAAACATTATTGCTCTGCTGCTAAGTTTGGTAGACCCAAATTGCTAGAAAACTGGGGTTTCTGCATCTGGTGTCTGCTTAGAATGGAGTCCCGGAGTTGGCAAGAGGACGTGAGACCACAGTTATTGCTTGGGGGTGTAAAAGCTCTTTTGGAAACGGTGATTGCCTGCACAGTCTTCCCATCTATCAAATGATGCAGGTAGTGGCAGAGCTGGCTCTTAGATCTTTGCTGTCCATCTTCTGCCCTGCTCCCCTTCCTCCTGCTGCAGTAAGGGCCTCTGCCCCACACGAGCCAGCTGTCAACAGCAGTACAAGCACAGGCGTTTGCAAGGAGATTTGTATGTTGCAATGTCCCGTTGAACTGCTAAGTGCCACTGGAGCTGCCTAAATGGCCTTAATAAAACGAGTTTCAGGCTTTCATCTCCTTTTATTTCTCATTTCTTTTTGTACGTCTCATGCCTCCTTACCTCAGGGTTTGATCTTTTGCCAAGATCTTTCTTCCTCCATTAAGTGTATTTCCATGCTGAACACAGCTCAGCCAACTGCCAGCTGATATGGTGTTAGAGGACCAGGTCTCTGATATTTCAAAGTGGCAGCCTAAGCATCTGCATGGCCTTGCCAGGAGTGCTGATTGCTGCCCAGTTTCCCAGATACCATGCCATACATTGGAATATGCATAAATCAATGATCATTATTACTGTAGACTTTCAGCACATTTTTAAACTGAGACTGACACAAGTGTTTGTTTTTTCTCAGGATGTTCCCTTACAGACATTTTCATTATTGAAAAATTTTGGAGGTGGACAAAACAAATTATCCAAATCCTGTGAAATCCAAAGTCCTTGTTTGGACAGATGATTTCTATAGGTTTATGTGCATAAGTGTTTGTAAAATGCAGTAGCTGAAAATTTTAGAACAGAATAGGATAGAATATTTGCATAAAAGTCAGTCTAAAATTTATAATATCAAACAACTATGTAAAATCTTCTAAAATAAGTGCACAGGGCTTTATATTTACACATTGAATACATTTTAAGTGAAAAAAAATGCATTTAAACTTTTCTCTTTATGAAAAGCTCTTTTCTTCTTTGCTAAATAAATGATGGTATGCCTAAGGCGCCTCATGGATCCATAGTAGTTGCAGGATAAGTATCAATTTGAAAGTGAGAGGATGAATTTTTGGCCACTTCTTGATAAGCCAGTAAGATCTGAAGTGCAATTTCAGAACCATTGTGAGCCTCATGCACTGCTGCCTGTTTGTGTTTGCCTGTTCCAGCACAGCTTAAGGGATTTACTGTGGCCTATCTGCTTTGACAACTCAGTCTTATCCTAGAATTTCTAATATCTTGTGTTAAAGCTCTGTCTCCTGACGATTTTCATGACAGCCTGTTCCTCGTCCAGAAATCATGAAAACTGATGACCCAAACAGAAAGGCGAACCAAAAAAGAATGTGGATTTTCCTCAATGGATTTTCCACAGTGATTATTAAGAATGGGGATATTTTAATTTTCCTACATGGCTTGCCAGCTGGTTTGTCTCTCAAGCTGCCAGAGTCTTTTTTAATCTTCGGTTTTGTTTTTCAGAAGCTTTGTCAGAAACATTCATTTTCCAAGTGCCATTCTCACTGGTTCCCGTTGTCTCTCCAGAGACAAACTCTGTGAATTTCAGTGAAGAAAAATTAGAAAACTGTATTTTCTAAGCTATTCAGATGAGGAAAGTACATTGTCTAGATAGTCTTTATTAATCAAAAATATTTAAAGCAGTGAAAAAGAATGTACTGATTTACAGTAATTGTCTGAAAATTCAAAAAGAAAGTATAACAGTAGGAGTGCAAGATAAACAGTTTAGATTAAGATATTAATAAACCTGCTACTAAGCCACGTGCATTAAAGATAGTACCAGTGGTTGGTATTTATATCCTCTGGTTTATAACCTTATCATTGTACCAAAACAGCTTTAGGAGGTTAATCTGAAATTTTCAGAGAATCACAGGATCATAGAAGGAATGAGTTTAGGAGGGATCTCTGGAGGTCATCTGGTTCAGTGCCCCTGTTCAAGCAGGGGCACCTTGAGCTGGTTGCCCAGGATTGTGTCCAAGTGGCTTTTGAATATCTGCAAGGATGGAAAATCCACAACCTCCATGGACAATGTATGCCAATGCTCAGTCACCATCACAGTAAAAAAATGTTTCCTGATGTTCAAAGGGAGCCTCCTGTGTTTCAGTTTGTGCCCATTGCCTCTGGTCCTGTTACTGGGCATCACTGAAAGGAGCCTGGCTCCATCCTCTTTGCACCCTCCCTTCAGGTGTTTGTATACATTGGTAAGATCCTCTGAGACTTTTTTCTTCAGGACCCATCTTTCTCAGCCTTTCTTCACACGAGAGGTGCTCCAGTCCTTTCATCATATTTCTGATCCTTTGCTGGACAGTCTCCAGTATGTCCATGTCTCTCTTGTACTGGGGAGAGCAGAATTGGAACCAGTATTGGTGGCCTCACCAGTAATGAGTAAAGGAGAAGGATCACCTCCCTTGACCCACTGCTAACACTCCTAATGCAGCCAAGGGTACCATTAGCCTTCTCTGCACACTGATGGCTCGTGTTCAATCTGGTGTTCACCATGACCCCCAGGTCCTTGTCTGCCAAGCTGATTTCCAGTCATGTGGTCCCCAGCATATACTGGTGGTGGATAGATCTGTTCCTCCCCAGGTGCAGGACTTTGCAGCTCCCCTTGTTGAACTACATGAGATTTCTGCCAATCCATTTCTCCAGCAAGCTTGAGGTGCCTCTGGACTGGGGCACAAATCTAGTGTATCCTAGTTTCGTTATCAGCAAACTTCCTGGTAACTCTTCCAGATATTCCAGATCATCAGTTAAGACGTTGAATGTGATAGAACCCAGCACTGATCCTAGCAGTACACCACTAGTCACTGGCCTTCGACTAGACTTCGTGCCTCTACTCTCCGGCCTCAGCCACTCAGCCAGTTGTCAGTACACCTCACTGTCTGCTCATCCAGCCCATCCTTCATCAGCTTTTCTATGAAGAACTTATGGAGAACTGTGTCAAAAACCTTACTAAAATCTGCTGATTTTGTCTGCTGCTCTCAATTTTTGAGCACTTTGTTTTGCCTTCCTGTTATTTTTCACTCCCTTCCCTTTAGACACTAGCAACAAGCTAACGCAGACATTTTATTTGATAGATGAATACTTATGTGCTCTGTAACAAGCTAAGCTTTAAATCTGTATTTTCTCATGTTTTTTCTGCCACTTGCAAGTAAATTAAAATTGGGATTTCTACTGTTTAGAAGTTACAAATAATAATGTAGCACAAGATTTCTTATGTTTTGAATTTTCATATTACATTCCATTTACCCTGCATTGTAATTTAAAATTATGTATTAATAAAGCTTCTCATGAGCTGCTGGAGGATGTAGAAGGATGGAAGTTTTGGCAAAAGGGATAGGGACATTTCAGAAGTTATCAAGTGTGGGAAGCTAGTAATGGGATAAGCACATGAATTGCTTATGTCTTGCTTAAACAACCATTAACAACATTTGTAAAGTCCAAAAATCAGAAGTCCCTAGTTGTCTATGCTATGGTTGCAGACACTTTCTCCTACTGGGAGAAAACTCTTATTAAATTCCTCAGGTTTGCAAGAGCGCACAGGGTCTTGCCTATGGCAAAATATAAAGGTATATAGCCTTTTCTCTGGGGAGATTTTGTAAACCTGAAGGAAACTCAGGAGAGAAGCAATTTTTCTTCTGAGAAGCAAAAATGCTTTTCCCTGTTAATCCTCATATAAAGAAAATCAAGACATATATTGAACCAGTGGATGTGAAAGAACTATGAGAAAAGTTAAGATCTTCATAAAACTCAGAATAAAATGCCTTTAAATGCAAACATTTTACCAGGAAGTCTTATTTTCAAGCTCTAAACAGGTGAAGATGAAACCTATAGCTCAACTATCCAAAACAAAGAAAGCTGGATCCAGCCAGCACTTGTCTCTCACTTCCACAAACAGAATTTTCCATATGTGTTTATATAAAAGTACAAATGTAGCTTTAATTTATGAATACTGAGGATGCTTAATAATATATAATTTAATCTATATGTTCTTAAATTAGGTCATACGTGTTAAAACTTGACAAACTTACCCAAACAGTTGTGTAACAAACAAAGAAAAGCCAAAATGCTGCTGATGACCTTTAAACTCTCATTTTGGCTTGTGTTAGTGCCAGGCAACAGTCCTGTTACAGAAATAATTGAAATAAATATGACTGGAACAAAAGTTCTCTGGACCTTATATCTCCCTTCATGGAACTAGAGAGTTTTCACCCTTCTGATTTTATAACATCGTTTGTATGAATGGTGCTGAAAAAGTCATGACTCTCAATCCAATAAAGACAGAAATAATGCTGTAAATTTGATGTTAGCAAAGTATGATAAGCAACAATAGTTTACAGAAAAGGGAGCAAAAGGAAGGTGTATTGACACCACTATTCATTTTATTAAGCATTAGGTAGGTGGCAAAGTAATTTCAATATATCTGAGAAACACAAGTACAGTCTTTATCTTCAAGAGCTTGCAAACCAGCATCCTCACTCTGCTGGACTGCTACAGTCCTACTGAGCCCTGGGCAAATTGTGTCCTTTAGAAAAGGGAAGAGAGGGCTGCAAATACAGGAGCCATAGAAGTCTCCAGTGAACAGAAAGGTGAAAGATGAGGAGCAGTTTGAAAGAAGTACGAATGCCTGACAGGACTGGTAGGCTCTTACTAGCATCATGGAAGAACCTGCAGGAGGATGAGTAGAAGAAAACAGCAAAGCCAATATGGTGCAGCAGAGGAATAAGGGCAGAAAGGCGGGTTGCAAGCAGAATTTGAACATCAGAAATATTGTGCAAATGTATTCATCTCTGAACAGACTACTGTACTGGCACAGATATATGTCTGTGCATGTCTAAATTTCTGGAGAAACTGAGTGGATTGTCTCTTACTAAGTTGCCTTATGTAATCAGAAATAATAGGCCAGATAGGTTATCCTTTCTAAAAACAAGACAAAAAAGAGGATCATTTTCCCCATTAAAATCCTGTGTACTTTCTTTTAAGAAGCAGTAGGTCCCCCAGATTTCTTGTTCTCATTGCAAGAAATTCGTTAGTCTTGTACACTTTCAGCATTCTATTAAAAATGTTTTCATCTTTAGTCAAGACTGAGAGAGAATTGGAGGCTGCCACTCCATGCAGTGGAAGTGATAGACAAGGCAAATTAACATGCTGAGAAACAAAGATGAAGGGAGAAGACAGAAGCTGCCAGTACTTGAGCAGACAGCCTACAATGAGCAGTTCGGGTGGTTTCTGAATCCCAACTGGGCTTGTGATACAACAGGATAAAATTATAGCTGCAAGGACTGGAGGACTCTGAATGTGAAGGGGGATACAGCTGTAAATACCAGAGAGAAGATGTGGTCAAAAAGGGAGTCACAAATGGATTTTAGCTTGTTCTGGGTTTATATTTAAGCACTTACCTGCCCAGTCTTGCTTTTGGCACTTATGTCCTTTACTGCAGATCATCCTTATAATACATGTCTTCTTGCAAAATTGAATGATACCATACGCAGCATTAGCTTAGCTCCTTAACTGCTCCACTGAAGTAATGGTTCAAATCAAGAAAATAATCCCTTAGCAAATGTATTATGAGATTTAAATATTTCTGCATTTTTTATCTGTGTTGATAATGGTCAGTACTATTTTGACTGTAGAGATACTTCAGAAAAAGAAACCCTGTGGTTCAGGAAAAACAGGACTGAAGACTTTGTTTAGATGATTAGCATGTGAGATATGTATAATAACAGCTACATCTGTTGAAAATATTAACACCAAATTTAATTGTGGAGGATGAACTTGGGGTCTTTGTAGTTCTGTGCACATGCAATGCTAGAAATAGTTTGTGATTCTTGTTTGCCTTTATTTTTAAATCAGATTTTTTCTTTCTTCAAAAATGAGTCAACTTAAGCAAGATTTCTTAAGCTTATTATATATAATAGGAATGATAAATGCACAAAATCTCCACTCTAAAGTCCCCTAAATCCCAGTGATGATCACAGATTTGAGATGCCTGCGAATACTGGTCTTGTCTGACAGGCGTCTGCTAAGATGCAGAGGTCTCTCCCCAGAGTTAGGGTTTACATCTCCCATGCTCATTATCCCAAGGGGTTGTACTGAGCAAAATATCCAGGTGAACGTTAAACTAAGAGGAGAACACCTAGACGTGACTCATAAGTCTCACTTTTTACTTGTATGTGTGCGGGTGAATCACAAATTTTGCAGCTTTTTCCTGCTTTCAAGTAGCAAGCCCAAGCCCTCTAGTGGTCCGAGCGAGGGGAGCCTGGTCTCGGGAGCAATTACCAAATCATCAGAGCGGTTGATTAAACGCGGCAGGGAGTCCGGGAGAAGTAGGCAAACAAGCTAACTAACAACTAACTTTGTATTTGATTGCACGCTGCTCGCCATTACAGCTGGGCAGGGAAGTGATTTGCAGAAGGAGCTTCTCCGTCGAAGCTTAGTGCATCTCGTCTCCCAGCTATGACGCTTCCTCTGCCCCCTCTCTCCAGTTTCTGCATTTCCTACCCGAACAAGCTGGGGTGCAGCCACAGGGCTTTTCCTCGCCAGGGTGCCATACAGCTGTAAAGGGTGAAAGTTGCTGTTTCAGAGGCTGCTGGTCCTCACAGAGCTATGACTTTCCCAGGTCCTGGGGCCCGTAAATTCCCAACAGGGGCTGCCGGGGAGGCCCCTTGGCAAGCTGAGAAAGGAAAAGGGAAAGGAAATGGGAAAATAAGCTGGCTTTTAACCTGAGGTGGGCCATTTTGGTTCTCTCGACCCTCTCTGATTTCTGGAAAAATTCTGTCAGTTTTGATAAATTAATACGTTCCAATTTTTTTCTCTGATTTCTTTTTTCCCTAATTAGCAACACTTGTAACTTTGTCCTAGTAGCTTTTTGTAACTATTTAAAGGTGTGACTTTGTCTCTAAAAATATTCATTGATAGAATGGTGCAAAACATGTGTGAACATCTATTTACATAAATATGGGTGCCAACACTGTTCAGTGATGAGCTGAAAACCCTGCTGCAAGTCAAGGAGCCTTGAACTGAAAGAAAACTGTGTGATTCAGCGGCTCAGATCCACCACATGGATAGAAAATTGTGAATAAAAATAATTAAAATATAGAACAACTCTCTCCTGAGCAAGCTATGTTTACACAAACTACTCATTGAAGAATTTTAAATAACAGCTAATTTGGGACCAGGGAAAGATGTTAATGCATATAAAACTCTTTTTTTCCTGCCTGTAATTAGTTTGTTCAGCTTTATTAAGTAAAGCTTATATATGCTGGTAGAAATCCCAGCTGCATCGTATTTTTAAGGTACCCTAGAAAACGCTGAGAAGCATTGCTGAGGAAGAAGGGGTTGAAATGTCTATCAATATAAATTGTCTTTGCCACAGGTTGAAGGCATAGGGACTGATGGCTCTCTTACACCAAGGAAAATCAGAAATAGCTCCTCAGAGGTAGGTGAATGGTGGGATGACACTGGCGTATAATCTGCAGGAGAGGAGAATGAGGACAAGTGACTTCAGATCCCACTGCGGGGCTGTGGTGGGCTGTGTTCTCCTGTTGATGCCTCCGTGGACACACTCTGTAGGTGACACTGCAGTGAGCCCGACTCTGCTCCATGGCCCTATCCAGCCAGAATGATGCAAAGGGCAGATGAGGTCAAGGAGATTAAACCCCAGCAGGTATTCCAGTTAGGATCTGCGATTCCCGGATCAAACAGTCTCCATAGCTGAGAAAAACAAGGCGCATTGCTAGATTTTCCTGTGGACATGACTGAGTTTAAATAGACTCAGCTGCCTAGAAAAGCAACAGTAAAAAAAGGCTGATTTCTCTGATGGAAGCATGGCAGAGCAGAAAGAAGGTTGTAGTTTTTAAAAAGTGGCTATGCTATTCTGTATGAAATTGAACAGATCTGTTCTTATAACTGGGCTTAATGTGTTGTTTGCTGAAATAATGAGCTTGGCTTATTTCTTCTCCAGTTTTTACACAACAGTTAATGTCTTTTCAGTGTAAACCAAACTTCAGCTGGTTTTTTTCGTCCTTTTATTGAAAGCTATCATTTACTTACATCTGCCCAGATTATGGATTTGCCATTCTTTAATTTTAAGTATATTTTTCACACCTTTTTTCCATTAACTTAATGAAAACTAACTAATATCTACCTATACTGTTTCTGTCATTAAAACAGACAAATTATGTATAAGTTCTACCTAAAGAGATTTTTTCTCATATAAAAAAGCCTAATTAAATGCACAGAGGTAACTTGTAGAGGAGGAGGGCATATATACATATGTATACCTTATTCGGAGAGTGCTGTGTTAGAAATCTGTTAGAAATTCAGAAATGCAGCAAGTAACACCACAATCCTTTCAAAATTAGGATGTTTTATGTTTAACCAATGTCAACAAAATATATTTAGAATATGTTTTGTGTGAAGAATATCCTTCTACTTGGATGTATATTTATGTGCATGTGTGTGTGTGTGTATGTTACAGTTTTATTTCAATTTCTCAAGTGAGGACACAAGGCTAGTTTGGGTACTTTCCAAGTCTGAAAGCTATACCTTTAGAATGAGCTTCAGTGCAGCTATGCTCTGTTTAACTTTGTTATTTTGTTAAACACTACCTCATTACAGTGGTCTTGAGTGGTTCATGTCATTGGATTTCACTTCATCCTTTTCCTTTTACAAGACTGAGCAAACAAAAGCTGAATGTGTGAGGCAGATGGTTTAAAAATAGACAAACATTTCCATTTGCAAGTGATTTTGGGCCTCTAAGATCCCACTTTTGTTTGTTTTGATGGCAAGGAATTTATCTGACAGCAACAAACTTCTATTGAACTGTTGGCCACAATAAAGTTAAATAATATTTTTCAGTGCAGCTACCATCTGCTGTGTTGTGTCATCTCATACTGAAAGGTCCCCAGGCAAGCAGCAGCAACGACCCATGAGTCAGAAGCATGAATTGGTATCGGGCAGTGGAGAGTAATGACTAAGGGAAGGATGGAGGTACCTGAGTATCCTGATCAGCCACCGCATTTCACTGTGACTTTGAAAATCCCAGCTGACAGTAACAGGCTGGGTTCACCTTCTTGCCTTTTTGCCTTTTTAGAGTTGTAAATCCGAAAAGTAGATGTGAAAAGACGTTGACTTGGCCTGAGGGTACCACCCAGGGACATCTACCCAAGAGGCACAGCACTGGCTGGGCTGCCCAGCTCATCCATCACGTGCTCCCCATTCATGCACAACCAGAATAACAAAAGATGAGCCCCACATAGCAAATTCTCTGCTGGAAAGCATTTCTTTATTAGACAAACTGGAAGCCATGGTTCACTTGGTTCTCCTTGGAGGGAAGACTACCCTGCTGTGCTCTGGTATGATCCCCATCTGCTGCATAAAACTCACCCATGGCTCAGGAGAAGCACTGGGACACATGCTCTGCTCACCCTGGGTATACAGCTATTCTGCAGCTTTGCCTCACTGAACATTTAATTATGCCAACAAGGTGTTGCCTAATGCATTAGGGATGGTAACTAGTTCTCTTCATCAGAGGAAAACTAAACCAGTATTTTACTGCATGGTGATTAGAGCAGAATTTTTTGATTAAAAGATATTTGGGCTCCAGTTCTCTTAGGAGAGGAAAAACGCTGAATTTGATGACCTTTTCGCTCAGTTAAGTGCTCCCCACTACAGCTAGCCAGCAAGCACGCTGCCTTTAGGGTGCTCGGAAGTACTTGACTGTCTGGGTTTGCAGACACAGCTCCAGATAAAAGTTCAGTTTGTGAAACCTACTCCTACATGGTACCTTCCTTCACCTGAATAAGATACTTAAATGTGTGCATGATGCTATGTGGATACCCTCCAGCTTGATCTGTACAAACTGGTAGGGCTACACAATGGAAACCAGGGCATGCAGAGGTGCCTGCTTAATTTCTACATGTGGTATAACAAAGATGTGCAGAACCTACTGGCACTGTTCTCTGTGACCATCGAATTTTCAAATCAAGGGTCAATCTGGTATTCAGATTCTCTGAAATACTGAAATGTTTGATTGCTATGATACTTTGGAGCAAGCAGCTCTCCAGACATCCATCCAGGCTCCTGGCTGGGCTAGGGATGCCCATAAGGCAGAAAGGTATCTGAAAGTCAGAGATTTCTTCAGGTATCTGTTCTATGGAATAATTAACTACACTGAAGTGAAAGGTAAAACAGATGCACAAACCACTCTGGTTTTCCAGTCATGTCCAAGCAAACAACTTTGTTTTGATTAATGAGATATAATTAGACAAATCAATACAGAGGTGCTATGTAATTGTTTTCTTGGCATATGTTGTTACTCACTGTCATGTCATATAGGCACACTAGATAAAAAAAAGAATTAAATAAAAAAGAGATCAATGTTGTTTCATTTTTTATAGCATGGAGAGAAAATGAAATTTAGAGGAAGTGGGTGTCTTGAAAAAGGAGGAGGAATATAAAAAACTGTGTCTGCCTCTGAACCAGAGAAATAATATTTGAATTAGATTTATTCTGTGCCATTCATCAGGAGAGATGGAGAAATAGATTAGATTATTTAATTATGCTTTAATGTAGGTATTTCAGAAGTCATATTAGAGAATTGCAATAGATGGGGAGGAGCAATCCAGGAAATGGATCCTAATATTGACTCACCTACAGTCTTAACTGGCATATACCAGTGATATTCAAACTGTAGTGACTAATTATATCAGAGAGAGTCTTTTCTGGACGTTAGTGAGACATGAAGAAACCTAGTAGATAAATTAAGTAATGTGGAAGGCATCCTGTGTTAATCAGGGTAAGTGTGGGAGATGCAGTTAGAAAAAGGAGTTGTGGAATACCTGATGGTACCCCAAAGGCGGTACTATTATAATTTAAAAACTGAAAAAGGGAATTAACCTGATGTGAAGATAAGTTAAGAAAAAGCTTCAGTACATTTAAATTTTTTCATATTTTTCTGGTGCCACCCCTTAATCAGTGAAATAAACTTAAAAAAAAAGGAGAATCCAACCTGCCCTGTTATCAGAAATCTCTGTACTCTCTGTCCCCAAGAAACTACTGTGTAGGGAGTAACGTTCTGCAAATGGTGTTTAGAAAACTCTTCTCAAACATGAAAAAATCTCTAGCAAATGTCTGTAATTCTTATAGCAAAGGGTTTAAATTGTAACAAAGGGCTTCTATATCCTTCTCTGAATCATTGCAGGTTAGATATTGCCATTATTTATACTGGAAATTCCAGTGTGATTGTGTGGCTCTGTAAGATTAGTGTTTATGTCAGTGGCCAGCCTAAGCAACTCGGTCTAAGACTGAGAGATTTCATGGGCAGAAGGAAAGAAGACTCTCTCCCTTTCTTCGTCCCTCCCTCCTTGACTTCCTTATTGCTGTTGCTTCCTTTCTCCTTCTCTCCCTCTCCTCCTTTCCTTCACTCCTTTCTTTCATCCTTCACCTTTTTTCTGTCCTAAGACAGACCACATTTCTTCACCCTGGGAAGCAAAGGGAAGAAACAGAGATCAGATCTTGCAGCCACCCTGTCACTCTCAGCCCACTTTGGAGTAACTCACACGAAATGTGTCCAGTCTATCACATCTTCTGTCAGCTCCAAGCAGTTTTTATTTCTCTTCTGATGCACCACCAAAGGTAACACAGGCTTGGGCACAGGTTCCCAAGGATGGAAAAATACCTCTCCTGGGAAGAAAAGAACTATAAATAATTGTTCCCAGTGATCTAATACCAAATGGCAATGATGTTCCATTTGTTATTTTTATACCTGACTATGGGAGGACTTTGTGGAGGAATAGGAAATGGCAGGAGAAAATGAATAGCCTATCAAGTAGTCTGAGTACTAAAGCATACAATGTGCTGCTTCACCATCAAATTCATCACTTGCATTAGGTTCACATACTTCTTGCAAACAGAAGAGGTATACTGGGAACCAGCCAACAGAAGAACATGGCAGTTACTAATTTATGCCTTTATGCTTAATTTTATATGGCATGACTTAGCTTCATTGACTTTGGTGGGGGTGCTCTGTGCCAAAAGTTAAGCACATTCGTGGGACTGAAGTTTTGTTCAGAATACTAATCCAGCAACCTACTTAAAACCTCAAACCACTACTAGAGCATATGATTTGTGAAAAAATAACTTTCTACAACTCTAGAAAGCAAATATTTCAGAAAAAGGAAGAAAATTAAATTAGCCTTTCTCATTTACAACTTAGTTTCTGTGTACAAGCCTTATTACAGCAGATCCAGCCTTGCAAAGAACTGTATAATTAGCTTTTTTTCCTCAATTAGGAGATTGTAAGGTTGCCAAAGAAAACATATTTTGAGTGTATCTTTTATCACATGATTAAAGATCACATATATCCATGCCTATAATGAGAAGCTCATGTGCTAATGTTCTGTAGTGGTCCAAAATTTACAACTGCAAAAACCTTTGATGTATCACTAATTGGTTTTAGCACCATAGATTAGGTGCTGAAATAAGTAGTCAAGAAATTGTGAGTAGTAGGTGGAGACGGGATAATTCTGATTCTCACCATATGCTTTGAGAAATTTAAATCGTTACAGCGTAAGTAGAAAAAGGAGGCAGAACTTGTTGCTTTTTATTTTTAAGAGAGTCTCATAGATTATCTGTATGATCCAAAAATATGCTTTATTCTAAATAATTAAAAAATCTCCATTTCACAGTTTTTATTTTTGTAGAAAAAACACCCATCTCGCCTGCAATATGCTGTGCATTCTAACACCTAATGTGTGGAGAAGAATGTAGTAACAGGGGAAATATATCTGCATAACATGTGAAAAGTGCCAAACCTTTAATTAATTTCCGACACTATATCACAAAATAACCAACTCTAACTATAGACTTCATCTACACCATGCAGAAACAGGAAAGGAAGGCAAGTGATGTGGTACATTTTCTCGTAATGGTGATCCATGTTGCATCTTTGATGGCTTGGTGATAAGGATTTATTATTCAAACAGTAATGAAAATCATTGGTGGCATTGCCTAAGGATTACTGGCAAGCTGTGAAGAGAGAGCTCTTTTCTGTGTTGAAAGCTATAGGGCTGGTCTATGCAGAAGAAACTATAGAGGCATGATACAGCAGACATGATCTTTGGGTTTAAAATATGCTAAAATATTCCGTGTTTGTTTTTTCTTAGTGAAAATTGAGTGATTTGAATCATTCTACACAAGCATGCACACCCCCCTTTTCAGTGTGCCTTGTTCTTGTTGCCCATTTATTCCTGCAACTCACGATTTTGTGTTTACAGCAGAGGTATGGTAAAGTTTATCCCAGTACTCATTAATTATTAAAATCCCCCAAACCATAGCCTTAAAAAAGAAACAATTCAAGAGCCTTTCTGCTCTGCTTTGCCACAATGTCTTTATTTAAACCAACAAAAATAGATTGAATTTTTAATGTTTAATTTAACTTTGCAAGTTATTTTCAAGCCTTGTTTTGTTTTCTTGTGTGCACATGTAGAAATTGAGGCACAAAGCGTTTTTTTATTACATTTTTATTATAATTCATTATTATATAATTATATATAATACATAACTTATATAATAAATATATAATGAATATATAATTTATATATAATAAATAT
>JANHGB010031906.1:0-69163 GCA_026283785.1 Coracopsis vasa | reverse complement strand
GCCGCCCATTGTTGCCGCCGGGCGCTGGCAGCCGGGGGCAGTTGCGGCCGGAGCGGGCGGAGGAGCGGCCGCCGGTTGCTAGGTAAGGACCGCCTTCCCCTCCTCTCCTAGGCCTGCGTGCACTTGCAAGGGCGAGAAATGCCACAGAGCTCGCTCAGTGCCTTCTGCCTGCTTTTCCAGGAGACTGCAGAGCTGCAAGGTGAACACCAGCACCACCAGCACATCGGCGGCTCCCCGGGGCTGGCTCCCCACCCTGCACAGGGTAAGCTGCTTTCCCACCGCTTCCCCGCTCCCCCCTTGAGGGGCACCCACCAGCATTTCGTGGTTGTGTACCGCTACGATGGCATGAGCTGCCAGTAATTATCAAGTAGGGAAATTAAGTTTCAGAAACTACGTGGGTATGGGCAAATTGGCTCGTGACTGCCTATTAATTTCTGATTAACCAGTAGTACATTACCAGCCCGGCAAGGTTTAGGCTCATTCAGGGTGATCGCTTGCTGGCTATTAGGGATGTGATATACTAATATTTGTTATTGTTGCTGTTTTTTAGGTTCTCTTCTCCCTCTTTATCAAGTCTGCCCCTCCCTTCGCTAGTCTGTTTAAAAGCAGCAAGCTTCATTTTCTTAGCAGACAAAGGTCGATCACAGCTTTTATTTCTGAATGCAAATGTTCTAGGACTTGTGCCAGTCTTGCCTTCATTGATTACAATATAGCTCCTTTCTTGAATGGCATTCCCCCCTTCCCTTTTTTTTTTTAAATAAATAGAAGGAAGCTCAGGAAAAGAAAGTTGGGTGGTGCAAGTTTTTATATTTATTTAATATTTCACTATGTTTGAAACACCCATGTGCAGAGCAGCTCTAATGCAGCTGCTAACAAGTACATAGGGGTTTATACCATTTGTGTGTGTATACACAAGGGTACATGTTCTCATTGCTCAACTAATATTTTTTAAGGTAACTATGTGATGATCTTTAGTAATCATATTGCATTACAGTTTCCTGATTGTTTTAGCAATGTGAATTCAGGCATAAATATTTTTGGGGTTCATATAGAAGAATTATAATACCTGTAATTGCTCAGGATTACTTTATAATTAACATTTTTTGTCATGTATTTTTAGAATACCATTTTTCATGGCCTTTAAAGGTCTGTAAGTGCCAAAAGCGCGTTTTCTTCTTTATCTTTTACGTGTGCGCACGGGCACATGCTCACACACACTCCCACTCTCTTTCACTTGCTCTTCGGGTGTTAATGAAGGAATTTATTTTAAGTATAATACTTAAATATTAGAATAATGCCATTTATAGATCAAAGTAGCATGTGGATGTAGATGTGCTGAGTTAGGCACAATTTGGCAGTTAGTTGTACACTTAATATTTATTACTACTATGAAATTGCCAGACCTATTATAATACTTACTTTGTGTTCTTTATATAGACAAGTGCATGTGCAAATAAAAGTATCTGGAAATAAATAAGTCTTGACGACACTTTATGAGGAAGCTAGACTTTTCATATGTATTTGTAAAATGAAATGCTTTCCTTTACACTGAAAAAAAGGGAATGCTTTTGTAAAATATTTCATTATTTTCCCTTTAATTTTATTTATATCTGGAAATTAAATTAAATATCAAAACAAATCCAAATAAGTTTGGTTGTTTGTGGTTTTGTTTTTGTTTTTGGTTTTTTTTCTCCATGAAGAAAAAACTCACCTCAAAAGTAATTAGGAAATACCTAGTGACTGGTACAAAAATAGTTTTTAAGCTCAGGCCATTGACAGCATTGTATCAAAACCATCTCCATATTGGCAATGCATTTGAACTGTTTTATGGCAACATAAACTGAAAAACAACTCATAACTTTAAGTAGCAAAGCAGTATTTATTGGCCGATCAAGCTCAAAGTAGGGAATGTTTTAGTGAACTCTGTAGATTAAGAAGGGACTTCAGGAACGTATGGCTTCGTGATAGCTGAAATTAGTTTCTTCAAAGTGATTTTTGGAGGCCTGTAGGAGCTGCACAGTACAAGGCAAATAAACTATTAGTTGAGGATTCTAACTTGTAGTTATTGATATAAAATCATAAACTGAGATTTCAGAGTATATTTTTTATTGGTATAAAATCACAGAGATTTTGGAGTACTCAGTGATATTGCTCCCCTAATGATGCTGTTTAGATAAAGAGGATATATTTTTTTTTCTTAAGTTGCAATGCTTGTTGGGGTTGTTTTGTTGCTGAGGACTAGCACTTAAAGGAATATGAAATTGCTTCGGGTGTATTAGTTCATTATCTTGTGGTGGCTTGCTGGAAATGATCACTGTGAAAGTAAAAGAAGGAGAATTACCTTATTACTGGTTTATTTCACAGTGAGGATTTCTGTAAACATGCTGAAAATGAACATAGTGCATAAAGATCACATGTGTGTTAATTGAGGAAGGATTAAAATCTGTTCATTAGATTGGTGAATTCCAGGTTTTAAATTTAGAATTAGTTTTAGTCTGTAACTTGAAATATAACTGCTGATAGAAACATTCAGCCCCTCAGATGAATGCCTTCAGGAATTATGCACATGAGCTCGAGCATTTACATTTTGAAAGTGTTTGGTGTGGGACTGCCAAGATTCTCATACAAAATATTTGATGCATGGAATGAAAAATTAAAAGCATAGTCTTTCTCCCTCACCCGCATCCACCAAATGGATTTTTGTCCTCCAAAAGGATATTTAAGGTGTTGCTGAGAAATGAACAGTAGATTCTTAACCTCCCACCTATCTTGACTAAAAATATGGCTTTTACCAAAAGATACTAATGCAGAGAAAGAGAGGAGCACGAGGGAAAGGTGCATATGTTCTAGGCCTGTGAGTAAAACACAGTGCTCAACAGAGAGCAGTGTTACGTGCAAGGCAGAGAGCAGCTTGCAATGAAACAAGAGGAGCATAGTCCACAACATTTTACACAAATAGGTGGGTTACAATGTGATGGTTACTTTCAGAGATAATAAATGGGATGCGTGGCCTCCTTATTCAGGTTAAACTTTTTGAAATTAATTGGAATTTTGCCTGGATGACGCTGCCAGCTTTGGATCAGGTTAAGGGAGATTTTATTGTGGGTAAAGGAGAGGGGAAAAAAGAGGAGGTGGAGAGAAGAAAGGGAAACGGGATGGAGCAGGAGTTACCGCTTTCAGATGTGAGTGCAGTCTGGAGTTCTGATCTTCACTGAATATAGAAGGTAACTTAAGACTGTGAGGCTGGATTATATTTTGTATGTCTGTATTGGTACAGCACTGCCTTCTGGTATGTGCTAAATATTCATGAAAATTTTGTTAACAGGTAAGGAGAAAGAAAAGGAGGAGTGGAAGGAATGCCTTGTTTCATCCGCTTTACTTTTGGGATTTTTTTTTTACTTTTGGGAGGGGAGTGGTGGTGTAATTCAGTGTTTCAGCAGCTCCCTTGCTGGCAGAATGGTTTCATTGTAATCGGCCTTCGCCCATGTGCCACATGGCGTTACAAACCTCGGCAGGGCCTTGCACCTTGTACAGCAGCATTCAAAGTCTTCTATGCACATGGGTGCTCAGGGCATGAGCAGGCCTGTGATTGTGACACCTTCTCTCAAGCAAATGAAAAGAGGCTTGAATTAGGCATTTTTCCTACAAACTGCATCAGTTGCACTCTGCTTGAAACTGGTGCAGGTAATCAGCCCTCCCATCCTTTCCCCCCGCAGTGGCAGTTGTGGAGGTCTAACACATATATATAAATAACAAAGCAACGCTGCCATGCAGTTTTGATTTTGATTTATGGCTGAATGTGTCTGAGAAGAAAAAAAAAACTGATTTAGAAATATGACTGTGTGTCTTTGTTTCTCAGATAAGACATACTGTAGAACATGTTTCTTCATAGCTACAAACGTGTTCATATAGTATGCGTGCTTTTACAATGCATTTGATTTTTGCAAAGATTGGTATTAATTTCTTCAGTGTGTATGCAGCTAGTTAGACTTCTGAATGCAGCCAGAAGACAGGAAGTTGAAATCCCTGTGGCCAGCACAATAGACGTTCATAAGTAGAGTGATCCCAGTAGATATAAAATGGCGGGGTAGATGTTTTCAGTGCACATACACTTCTGCAAGTCCTGAGTTAATACTGCTGTAAACGGTACTGTGTAAACCCATACTTGTTTATTCATTTGACTCCGTGCCTGATCCACAATAGGATGAATTCTGTTGAGTTTGATGGACTTTGGAGCAATCCTCCCCTACTCTCATAGTCACTAACGTAGTATGTATGCACATTTGTGGAATCGCTAATAAATCTGGCCTGTAACTTCTGGCTAGAGAACAAACCAATCTGTGATTTTTCTAGGAATGATGCAGAAATTTGTCAACAGGTATTCCAGCCCTCATGTAGAATGTTTTAAATCTGCTAGTGAGCCCAGTAATAGTAGGATTTCATTAAAATTTTACTTATAATCTCCAAAATAGCACGTAATTCTGTTTAAGATACCCTGATTTATAGGTAGGTATGCAGGAATAAAAGGCCTGGAATCAGGCCCTTTGTAGCCTGTCTTTTAAAAAGATACACTGTCAAATGTGAGATCTCATAATTTTGAGTTGCCATTTGTAAAAAAAGTCTTTTTTCATTGAAGATTAGTGTTACCACTTATTTAGTACACTCTTCCCTCTTTGCATACATTTGAAATTTCCTATGCCATACCTCTGGAAGCAAAGGATCTGATCTAAAGGCCTCTGAAGGCGACGGGGATTTTTCCATTGACTTCAAATGGGATTTGGATTAAGCTTATATACATAATAGTTTGCAATAATGATCTGACTGCTATAGTGGTTTTCAGGGCCTGCCATTAAAACTTTATAAAACTCACAGAAATTGTGCAGGCATAAAACTCCAAAATACATGTCTAAACATTGATCATGTTCTGTTGGTTTTTCTTTTTCTTTTAAAATTTTTTTTTTTTTTTAAAAAAAGGTGTATGGGGGAGGGCTCCATCTCACTGATGATCCAAATCAGAGTTTTATGAATAAAAAAAGAGTGAATGTGGCTTCCGTATTTGGTATGTAGTTGATGCATTACCTTATGCATTCTTTATTTAAATTAGGGCAGTCTTTTTGGAAGAAGTCTATAGATTTAAGATGGCAATATACAACTTATTTATTTTTACACACATAAGTTTAAATTAACCTCAACCGTCTTATCCTGTTATCTGCCAAGGAAAACATTTAACTCTCTGAAGTTTTGAAGTGATTTGCTCTTTTCAAACTCGTTAAAACACAAATAGAAAAGTAAATTGCTTTGGATACTGATTGAAGACTTTGTGAAAGGGAAGGAAGAGGAGCTAAAGAAAACTGAATGTATTATTATAATAGCCAATATACCTTTATTAAATATTAATTAACTAATCATTTTCTGTAGCTTTGATTGATTGTGTTTGAATTGCTGACTGATATTTTGCAACAATTTAAATCTGAGGTACACTTAGTATGTTGCCCATGTATTCAAATACCTGCATATAGATATGTTTCCTGTGGCATTCATTCAGCTCCTGAAATTCTTTTGTCAGTGTAAGGAGACATTTCCAGTAGGAGAAGGCAGCTTCAATTTTAATAATAAGAGTTCATGTGGTTTTATAACTACAGACACAATATTTTTAGAGTGTCAAATTAGGAAAAAATAGCATTTTTTGAAACTGGTCTAGATTTCTTTTTTTAATTATTTTTAATTTTTTTTAGGTAATTTAAAAAAATAGGAAAGTGAACTGGAAACAGTTGCTCTCAGGAGCTAGAAAACAAGAAGCAGCAGCATCAAGTCTGTTTATTTTAAAGTTGTGGGGGCAGATGGTGGCACTGAGTATCTTGGAGAAGTACGTGGTAGCATTTTTGTGGTTTACAACCATGGTAGGCCAAGATACTTCACCCTGAAGTTAATTCATCAGAGAGACATCAGTTTAGGGTTTCTGTAAAGGAGATAGACATACTTAATGCTGATTTTTGAACACAAGTTACATTATTCTTTCTAGTACATTGTTCATGGTAACCGATCTTGCAGAGTCACAAT
This sequence comes from Coracopsis vasa, assembly GCA_026283785.1. Classification (NCBI taxonomy): domain Eukaryota; kingdom Metazoa; phylum Chordata; class Aves; order Psittaciformes; family Psittacidae; genus Coracopsis; species Coracopsis vasa. The sequence continues at coordinate 63,103 of JANHGB010031906.1, read as the reverse complement.
AGAATAGGTGATAGAAAAGACTTTGTTCTGGCCAGAAGATAAAGCTGTAGAAGAATTAATTTGTATTTTCATCTGCAAGATGTATTAACCATAAAGAAGTTACAAATATTTGTAGTGGTTTAGATGGGCAGTTGTTTCAGTTCAGGAAATACTGTGTGTTGGTGAACACAAAACTTTGACATGACTTTTAAATGCATTTGCAATTTTTCAGAATTAGTCTTGCTGTTTATTGGAATTCAGTGTGCAGAAGCATAGGAAAGCTATTTAATTGCATCTGAGAGATTTTGATCACTGTATTTGTTTTGCTGCCCATGCACAAAGAGCTCTGGTATATTTACTTCTACTTTTGTGTATACAGCAAGTATTATTTTCAAAAGATTTTGCTCTTTGATAAATATTTGTTTTTCTTTTTTCTGTTTTGATATTTATTCTTCTCTCTGGTTGCAGATTTTTTTTTTCTTTCTTTTAAGAAAAGAGAATTCTTACAATATTTTTGTTACCTTTGGCAAATGAGATGCATTGGCTTATTTGCCTGTAGGAAAGAAACCAGTATATCCAGAACTGAGTTAGAGGAAAGTCTTCCACAGGTATCAGATTTTTATATTATACTCTCAACCAAAGTAACACTAATTTAAAAACCTGATACAGGAAGCCTGAACTCGAATGACTCTTAAAGTGCAGTTAAAGAACATTGCATTCTGCATGACCTTATGTACTTATGCAGTTAGCTTTTTCACCTTCTTACTTTGTCTGATTTAATCCAAGAAAAGTCAGAGTCTTGCTTTCTTGTTTTAAGGAACATAGCATTAGTATGATTCCTACTCCAGTATGCATATATGAATTACGGGGTGGATGGGAAGGAATTGATCATATTATCCCCAAATGAATGGAAACTTACAGGCCCAAAGTGTATGCACATATAAATTTTGCTGCAGGAGCTCATTGTGGGGTTTGGTTTTGTTTTTAATGCAATGTGAAATACAGGGATTTTTTGGTTGCTTAGTTATTATGTGAATAACCATTTACATTTTAAAATCTATTAGTAACCACTTTTAAAAAATAGTTTTTTAACTCAGTCTGTTATGAAGATAGTTACCAGTTTTTAATTGAAGGTTATACATTTCCCATTCTATAATTAATATAGAAGGAGGAATTAACCTGATCACATGGAAATTTTGTTTCTTAAATGGAGATTTACATTGATGGATTGAAGGTTTAAGGTGCAGATTTCCATTTAAATTACATATTACATGACATTTACATTTTAAATGATACTAAAACAATTATTTCTACTGTCTCCTCTGTGCCTTCTGAATCTCTGTATAACGTTATTTCATTTAAAGTATAACACACTCTACTATAGATATATTTCACATGTGATCAGAGTATTTTTTTTCTATGGATGCACTCCTATTTGACATAAATAAAAATGAAGTTGAACATGTAATATTCATGTATACACATTTAATATGCTATTTAGTATTTTATCTAGAGTGGCGATTACTTACTCCTCTATAACACAAAATGCTCTCACAGGGTGCTGTTTAACAGGGTAAAAGTGGTATTCATCAGATACTTGGGTTTTTCTTGCCCTAAAATGCTGTCAGGAGTCAGAACTCAGGGTGTTACTTAAGGCAAGCAGCTAAGGAATAGCACTTGGCTGCAAATACAGCCAGCTGGCAACAGGGTGGTCTAAGGTTTGTAGAAGTGGAGGACTGATCTGGGAGAGAAAAGCAAACTGAAGAGTAATTGTACCTGTTGTACAGAGCAAGCCAGTTTGGAAGTCAGGAGTGACAGCAAAGTAATTGTAACTTTATGATGATACTTTCATGCTTACGGAAGGTACTGTATATACATACATGTATTTGCTGGTGAATAGTTCTTCAGTCTGTGACACTACAGTCCACATCTTGCAATTAGTTTTAGCAAGTTCGAAGGAACTTTAAAGTATGAGCATAATTTTCTTCCCAAAATAGATTTCTTTACACTCTCAGTTGGATGTGGCTGATTTGCACCCATATAAGGTTCTGGGTTGGACACTAAAGCACTAAAATTCCATTATTATTAAAATAATTGTTTCAAGCCTTTTAACTTTTGATGCCTGCCCGGCTGAATGCGTGAAAGGATAAACACCCGCTTGGTGGCGGATTGAACTTGACGTGGAAAAGGGGGGTGTGAGTGAGCCAGTATCAAATCCCTACATTTTGTAACTTTTCTTGTCATCAATGTGTTCCTCCTGAGATACATTCTAACTTAAAATGAAGATTAATTCAAGTTTCAGCAGGAAGAGCTAATAAGCTTTCCCAAAGATCAGCCTGTGAAAAAACAGGCCTATGCCTTAGCTGTGTATCTTGGTTTTAAAGTAGCAAATAGTGGAAGAACAAATAGAAAACTCACACAACTCTATTAACATCAATGGATCAAGCTGAAAAATTACTTTGCTAGCTCACTGTACTCATACAGACTTTGTTGCAGCTCTGTATGAGTATTTTTGAAAAATGCTTATAATGAAAAGGTTTATCTGGGCAATCAGTGCCTGTGTTTCACTTTGCTGTCTAGCAGGTATTACTTCTAATAGCAGTTAAAGAAAGCAAACCATTCTTTACAGACTGAATTTCACCTCTGCAGATGACTAGTTCAAGGCCTACATAGAGTTTAAGACCCATTCAGACCACTTCAGATAGCACACAGCTTTTTTCTATCCATTATGTACTGCCCTTTATGTACAGCTACTGCTGTAGAGACCACTGGGAGAAATACTGGGTACAAAGAATAGTTTTTATTGTGACATCTGCAGTATCAAGAGTTTATTTAGTCACTCTTCTATCTTTTAATATAATATCCTTTAATTTGTAAGATATGCAACTTAGACATGCTATTGTCCAGAAACTGGGCCTTGATGAAGTATTCATATGTGGGAGTCGGGGTGCCCATGTCTGGAAAAATGAGTAAGAACTTGGGAGATTCTTTTACACTGAGCCTTGGGTAAGTTAACAGTAAGAGCCTCTTCAAGTTTCCTCCCTTTTGAGTTTTGAGTTTGCCTCAGCACCTCCCTGTATAAGTTGGTGATAATTCTGATGTTGCCTGTGAGATTTCTTCTGTAAGAAACTGTTGATGTTTGAATAAACCACGCACATTGTACATGTGGAGAACACTGAGCTGAGAAGGGAGAAGTCACAGACTGTTTTGAAACGCAATGCCTACAGAATTTGAGGGGTTAAATACTGCTTTGCACAAGGCAGCATCTCATAGTCTAGATCTGTGATGCAGCTGCTGTTCTAGTCCTTGACTTCCTTTGGATGGAGACTTTCACTCTTACCTCGATGGAGTCTTTCACTCTTACTCTCCTGCCTTCCCAAATTCAGTAGTATTCTCTACCAAAGTGGAAGTTGATGTGCTCTCTGCTTGCTTGCCATGAGATATCTTTCATCACCACCCTCTTGTAAATGTGTTGGTCTGTTTTATGCCCCAATAGGAATATGCTGTGAAATTGCCTGGTCTTCCAGTTTGGGATTCTGATGACCAAATAATTAAAGTCCAGTTTATTGTTAGCACCTTAAGATTGTATAGGGAAGTTAATTAGATCATAGACTGAAAAAAAATACCCAAACCAAAACCAAACCAAAACCACCAAACATTTACAGGATACTAAGCAACTAAAACTTAGAAATCTTAACATTTTATGTGCTCCCTGCAGAATAGAAGGCTGGGAGGGAACTTCTGAAAGTAAAGACATTGACATATTTTAAATCTTCTGTTTGCTTTTGTTTTGTTTTGGTTTGTTTTTTCTCTCTCTCTGACAATTCTATTCTTTCTATATTACTGCTGGTCTAAATGAAATTGAGTTTAGGATTGATTTCTTTCACAGCAGCCTGTCCTCTGTTTGTGCTAAGAGTTTAGTTTCTAGAAGACAGGAAAGTGTGCCTCGTTCATGCAACACTTGCATTGTGTAGCAAATCACAGTCAGCTCAAGTGAGCAGGCTTTCTCAGTCACCCTGTCTATAATTTTCACTCTCATCAAGGACACAGCTACACTGGAGAGTGCCTCAGACACACACGTGATGAACAGAGCTGGGAAGCAGACAAGGGTTTTACTGAGCTCAGAGAGCCACACTGGTTCCACCATGTGGACAGCTTCAAGCCAGCTAAAGCTGTGCTGCTTGAGTTGCTGAGAAGGTCAACTATGTTTTAATGAATACTGTAAAACCTGTGGGTTTGGTTTTTTTTTGTTTTTTTCATCATCCCCCCCCCCCATTTTTAGTAAGTGTGCCTGTGACAATCACATTATGCAGATGCTTATGCATAGGACTTACTTTTGCACCCACTGGTAGTCCCAGACTGTTGCTTCCATATCCTCCATCCTCTTCTCTCATCTGCAGCTGGTAAAGGCTGTGTGAAAAACAGTGCTTTGAACCAAAAGTGAAAATACAGAAGACCTAAAGTGAGAATTTTCTGAAATGTTTCCTAGTAATGCTCTCCCTAATTTGAGAGCTTTATAGCCTGATTATTAATGGTGCTGAAAATCTTTAGGTGAGTGCTGCCAGGCCCCAAGTATGTTCTAGTGCTTGCATTTAGGTGTCTCCAACTGGCTGGTGAGTGATTCTGATAACTAGACTTCTTATATTCTCATTACCTGCAGTGTGAGAAGAGTTCCAGTCCAAGCTGTGTGTAGGTGCCCTGAACACGGAGGTGTGTAAGCCAGCCAGGGTAAACAGTTTCCCTCTTCAGTTTAGAGTATCAGTTGAAGTCAAATGGGAGAAGTTTGTGTGATAAACATGAAAAGAGAATGGGACAAGTGTTCTAGCTTGGATGGTGAATTTGGGCAGGGTTTGTAACTATTGAAGTGGAGTAAGTGCTATTTCTTTTTTTTTTTTCCACAGTTTGCACAATATTTCAAAACTTATCCTTTCGATTTTGGGGTTTTCACCACCTTCTCTTTGCTTTTTAGGTCAGTTCACATCCAGTCTTTCCAAAGTTAGTGGTGGGCAAGGCTGTGGTTGCAGGAATTGTTTTGGCTTGTGCATCTCTTGTGTAGTCAATACCTGTTTTTGGCTGATGCTCAGGTGAGAGAGGAAGATAAAATGAGACATTCCCGTTTACTACTGCTCAGTAAGTGGTATGCTCAAAATGATCAGTAAGTTTCAGCAAACTGAAGCAAAGATCTGGCATCATATTGTCTCAGATGAACTGATGTGTTTTGAATGTACTTTTTGAGAAACAGAGGTGTTGATTGCTCTGGGAGTTCATTGTTGGAGAGAATGAGATCTGCAAGTACATTAGAAATCTTCATTAGTAAGAAAATCAATAGCAAAACGATGTTTCAACCTATAATCTCAGTAATTTACATCTAAAAATCTAATTCTTCTCAGAGGTGAAAGCTTTTCTGTTGGTGTTTTATTGAAAGATAGTATTTGAATAGTAAGTCAGTGTTGGGAAGACTTTTGGTTTGTTTTTTTAAGAAGCCCTTCCAGTAACTCCCAAAACTCTTCACAGATATTTCCTTTGTGTCTTATTAAAAAAAAAAAAAAAAAAGAGGGGGTGGGGGATTTTTACAGGATACATTTTAATTTTACTTTGCATTCAGTAAAAGTTTCCTCTTTAGCATGGAAAGTACACATTACTGACTGGGTTTAACTGGAAGCCAGTTTTTATGTTAAACGTATGTATTATGAATAAGTTGCTATTATTGCATATTCTTTCTTCAGATGCACTGCTGCAAATAATGTGGTGACTTGAACCTCTGTAGGAGTTTTGTTAAGAGTAATACCGTGAGGCATTAAACCTTGCTCTAAAAATATCTGGGGCACTGTAAACCAGTAATGACACAAGATTTCTCTTTTTTTGAGAGACAGGGGAAAAAAATAAAGACAACTGGGTGAAACATGTCTTTCTGGTGATATAAGAGTTCATATTTTATTTTGTCTAGCAATCAAGATGCATTTTTTCTTTTTAGGAAATAAAAATGCATCATTTTGACTTCTAGCTTAAAAAAGCAGAAGCCCTAAGTTGACATATTCCACACGGTTCCATTTTTCATGAGAATTTTAATTTTGTGTTTGCATGTCATATTTTACATTTAAATTCTGATGTTGAAATCAATTCCTTGTGTAAATTATCCTTTATAAAGGAGAAAAAGATACCTTTCAGTTCATACACATAAAGTAGGGAATGTAACTCCATAGCTACTTCTGGTGAGAGAAAAAGCATGATAGCTTCTGTAAGTGCAGCATCAAACCCTGAGTAGTTGTCTCTGTAATAGTATTGAGATGGTGCAAACATTGCCGTCGCTGTACTTTTTAGCAGGCTTCTGTTGTGTCAAAAGGTGAGAGAGGCTGCTATAAATAACTGTGATGGATTGTGTTGTAGCTAGTGATTCTTTTGGAGTTGCTACAGGAATCTGTATGCTTTGGTTGTTTGGGGTTTTTTTCCATCTTAAATAGCATGCAATGCTATACCATTTAGTATACCTTTATTTAATTTGTCTCATCTGTGACACAGTCTCTTTAAAGAGCTCAAGCTTTAGATTAAAATATAGTTCTCAGGCAGAAAGAAACTGCAGTAAAAGTAGTTGTACTACTAGCTCATCCCATGATTAATAGCAAGACTTGCTTAGAAGTTAGTCTTTGATTTCCTCTGTTTAATTGTAGCCGTAAGTGAAATGGGGTTTTGATTTATAGAAAATGCAAAATTGGGTACAGAAAGTTTTAAATTACAGCAACAGTAAAAAATTTCCCACAATAATCATCCCATATTGTTTCAATTCAAAAGAGCCAAGCCTTGATTTGTGTGGGAAAGAACTCATAGCAGCCAAGTTCCACATTTGAAACTGGGGAGAGGGGAGGATCAATTACCATCTTTTGAGGGTATAAAAATATGCCTGAACTTCACTATGTAACACTTTTATCATACAGTCCCTCTCTGGAAGGGTGCTTGCTAATTAATTAATTTAGAATAGCTATTTTCTGACATGAATACCATGTAAAAGTAGAAAAATTGTGTCAGGACATACAACAACATTGACAAAAAAGAAAAAAAGAATAGCAGAAACTTTAGGAAAAGCAATGGCTTGTAATCGTGAGTGAAAATGAATATTCTGTTTTAATATAATATTTTCATTGTACAGAATGGTTCAGTATGCTGTTAAAGTTTTAATAACTGCACTTTAATAGCAGTAACTTTACTAACAGTAATTTAATTCTTAAACTACTTTTTGGAAATTCTGCATGGCTGATCTTGCTTTTGCTTCACCATTTTTACGTTGACTATTTCTTTCATGAGACCACAATCACTATGTGTGTTTACAGCACTAATCCTAGAAGTTGAAATTCTAGGTAGTTAAAATATGTTCTGTATCACTGAAGCTGTTCTGAGGGAAATAACTTTGCTTTAACAGGGCAAGACCAAATTCTGCTCTATTTACAGGGGTAAATTCTGAAAAACACTATTTTGACCCATGGAGTTTTACATCTGTGTTCCTGAGAATATGAGTTTTGGAGCTTCATATTTCATATTTCCTTTTTTTTTGTGTACCAAAATACAGTCAAAAATTATTTTTAAAATAATAATGCAGTTGTTACTCTCTTGGCCAACTTGCAGATTTTTAAAATCCTGCTTCACAGTCTCTCCTCACATACAGATTTTATTTCGAGCATACTGAGCTTACAGTTTGAATTTAAAATGCTACTTCTATTCCATTTGATTTGGCATGGCCAAAATTTAAAATCTAAACATGAAGTGTAACATTGATCCATTTATAAGCATTTACAAATTGTACTGCACTTCTTGGGTAATTTATTGTAGTAGCATTTTAAAGTCAGGTAAGCTCTGCTTTTGTGCTGTAGTCTGACAGTTTAATCAAGATACAAATTTAGAAACAAATCAGCACTGTCTTTTATATAGTGCCTCTAAGTCCATGGTAATTGGTACCAGACCTTGGTAAAAGGAAAGGATCGCCGTTTCATGCTACCAATACCAGTGGGTGTTGCTCCACAGCTGCATCATGAGAAAAGAAGATGCAAGAAAGGATCCTCACATGCATTTTTCTGTAATATACTTTTTCCAGAGTGCGAGGTTGATGGAAAATTCCCTCCAATCCAGTGTGTTAGCTCGCTGTAAATAATGCCATGTGTTCTGCATGCTTTAACTCTTACCTTTGGATTGCAGTAGTTTTTAAGCCCACTTTCTTTAACTTTGTAGTTCTGAAACATTTAAAAAAACCTAAAAGCCTGTAGTTAATAAAATCAGATCAGGGATGGTGGAATGCAAGTGCTTCTGGTGCAATCGGATCGTACTGATGTAAACTGGATGCCTTTGGACTCTCTACAAAGGCCTGTTTTGGGTAGTTTTGTCCTGTCAGAACACACCTTACAATGTAAGCTGCAGTGCAGGTTCTGTTCCTGCTCTCTCCACGTTTCAAGGATTCATGCTCAGCTAGAGCATATACGAGCTATAGACTGAGACTGTATGCTCTGGCAGCACAGATGGAGTATTCTGTCATTAGGACTGTTTGTTGCCTGTTGGAACACACAGCATATTTCTACCGTGGCATCAACAGTTTCTAAGAACTGAGGTCAAAATAAACAGGTTGCAGTTGGATACAGGAACGGTCTGGGAAACAATTTAAAATTCCCTGCTTAGGCATAAGCATATTCCTAGATACGTGGATAAAAAGGCATTTTTATAGCAAGGGCTCGTGTTAATTTATGCCAGTGTATACAGATTAGCATACATTTGCAGGGGAACAGACAGTAAGTTTTCCATGCATATTGGCACATGCATGTGAAATGGACCTTGTTTTAAATAAATAAGCAATTTTAAGCACAGTAATCTTGCACTGCTTCTCCCAGTGTTTGTAATACTTCAGCAAAGCGAAAGTGATGCACATTAAAAAAAAAACAACGTATTTTAATTAGGCTTCATTCTTCTCTGCAAGTGTGGATGTCACTAATTGCACTGGTGCACGTGGTGCCTTTGAAGTCGACAGGACTCTTTGCAGGAGTAAAGCTCCAGTGCTGACAGACAAGCTCTGGCAAACCTCCTTGAAGTGGTTTAAGTTGCTACTGCCCCAGACTCTCTGCTCCGCCCTTTTACTGGGGATTAGTGCTTCCTCAGCGGAATTTGCAGAAGGGAGCATGTGGTCACACCTTAGCTGCTTTGTTGCAAAACCCACAGGTTCAGCTCAAACGCTTCAAAATGTATCACTTTCTGCTAAGCTGCTGGAGGGTGCCTCAGGTCTGTGTTTGCTGATTCAGCATGGAGAGCTGTAATCTCCAGCAGCTAGGTGGAGCAGACCACTGGGAAAAGGAACTACTGCGTGTGACAGCAAGATTCACCAGAGCTCAAGTATCAGTGCCCCTTCCATCATGGTAAGTATTTACAGGGTCAGCCCATATATAGACTCAAATACCAGGTGAAATCCTGGCCCCAGAGAGGTGAGCAGAGTTTTAGCCAGGCATATCAGTGAAACTGGGGTTTAATTTGTAGTGTTTAAAAAGCCAACTATTTTTACATAATAGGACAAGTACTTGTGATGATTTTGGCTTGAATAGAGATGTAAATACGTTTGCTTCCTGGCAGAATCAGCAACAGTCACTTTGAAAGGTTTACTCATATTTACCTAGTCACAGTTCATTTATAGCTAATGTAACTATCTCCTGTTTACTGAACTGCAAACATGTAAGTGCACAGCAAGCTGCTAGAAGTTAGAAAATGTTCTTACGGTTTTGTTTCTTTTTGGTGGGTGAGTTAAATGTAACTCAAGTTTCAGTGGTTATAATAAAAAAATAGGTTATTTTTTCCTTTTCAGAAATGAAACATTACTGAGCTGTATGGCATGCATAATGGTAAATAGCTAATATGGGTATGTGTAGTTGCAGTAGTGAAAAGAGGTGTCATGAGAATTAAGAGAATTTTTAAGACTAATATGGAAAAATGTGTTTAATTCTTTAAAAGAAAGAGTAAAAAAGAAAGCCTCCCCAAATTCTTTGTGGCTGCCACTTTACAGCCATTGCTGTTCTTACATTTCCATGTCACGAGGAGTTCAGTGGTCCATATTGCAATCAGGGTAATAATATTATCATCCCTTTTTATCTTCTGTATGTTCCTACGACCACAGTGACAGGGAGAGAGCTCTCCTAGAAACCTTTTTTGATGGTCTGATCTTTCTGTCTTCACCAAGTTTATGCTCTTGTTGCTCTTCTCTGTATACCCCAAACATAATATATATGTTACAACATTTTTTTCCATTCTTTACAATGACAAATCTTGTACATCCTTCATCCTAATCTACCATCTCTTTCCCACTCACAGCTTCTGAGTCTCAGGCTCTTCACTGTCTGTGAGTGCAGCTGGGAACACTCCTCCCACCCCCCCTTCTTTTAAGTTGGCTCTTGAAGCCCACTGCAGATGGTCTGTACCTCATGCATAATAATGATTGGGTTTTTTTCTTCTCAGGCAGGTTTCTGTGCCTGTAAGAGGCAGACACTCTGGCAAGCTCAGACCTGTGTTTTTATATTTTTTTCTAAGTGAGCCTTGGGGGACTTGTTTGCCATAGTTTAGAACCCCTTAATAGCTTACGTAGCTCAGTAATATCTTGGTGCCAGACATAGGAACCGGATTTGTCCACTTAATCTTTTGCTTAGGGAAAATTATATATGTTAGCAAAATGAAGTTAGGGCACAGCTGGACAAGAAAAAGAAGTTAAGTGAAAGCACTCCAGGAACTGATGAAAATCAGTTGCTTTAGGAAGGTGGTCTTCTGGTAAAAGTATAGCAGGTTTGTGCTAAATGCGTTTTAGAAGTGCTTTGGGGTGGCCTCTTGAAACTTGTATATTCCTTACTACTCCTAGTAAGTTTTTGGGTTTTTTTTCATCGAGTTCACTCTCTGCTATTTTTAGACTTGCATAATAAAATCTATGTACCAAAACGTGCCCAGGACCTCATGTAAGAGCCAAATGAGCATTTTCAATGTCAGATGGTTGAAGTTCTAGGTTGCTCAACACTGTTGCTTCCCAGTTCCTTCATATAGTACTGTATTTCTGTTGTTACACTGTGTTATAGTAGTCCTAAAACCAGGTACATGTGTGAAGATACATTTTAGGCGTCTTGCTGTGCATGTGCTTTGATTTTCTGTTTTGTGTGGAAGCTGCCTGCCTGCACAGGGCTGTTCTTGATCTCAGCACTATGCTTTGGGAGCTGAAAATGTAGAACATACGCAGGAAAAAAAACTGTAAATATATTTATACCAGCAGTTTTAGCATCTGATTTGACCTCCATGAGAAAGGAAATATCAAGGTCAGTTATGGGGCTCTATTTTTTAAAAGATCAGGGAAAAATGTCCTGAACAAAGTTGGATTTTGTTTATGATGAGGACTTTTGTTCCTTCTCTGTTTTGAATGTTGATAATATAGGAGAGTTACTCATGAGATAGTAACAATTACAGTCCAGAATCAACTCCTGGATTTCAGAGTATTTGCTAAAATACTTTGGGGTTCAAGTGCCTGAAACTGTTGGCTCTTAGAGTTAAAAAAGGCACCCTTTTCTGAAAGGCATGAAGGGTGTCAAAGTAAGGGCTCTTAGGAATGAACAGAGCAAATAAAGCCTTATGAGAAGAGAGTAACTCCAGAAAACAAGCCAGTTAGGCAGCAATGATCAACAGCACAGAATGATCATAGAATCATTCTTCAGGTTGGAAGAGACCTCAGGAGATGTCTAGTCCAAGCTCCTGCTCAAAGCAGTCAGCTGTGAGGTCAGACCAGGTTGCTCAGGGTTTCATCCAGTTGGGTCATGAAAGCCTCCAAGCCTCACCAAAATCTTCTTCAGGCTGAACAAGCTCAGTTCCCTCATTCTCTTCTCCAAGGGCTAATGCTCCAGCCACCTGACCATCTTAGGGTTCTCTTCCTTAACCTATCTACATTGCAATAATGCTGAGCAACCTGATGTGTGACACAGGAGGCTTATCTGGATGTTTTGGGGGCTGTCACAGGCAGGTCCACTTGATGATTGCAGCCAAGACCAGCTTGATGGCTGGTTGTGAGGCATACTGCTCCCTCCAAGCTCATCTAAGGTATATGGATGTTTTTGCTGACCATCAGCTAGAAGCAGTGCCAGGAGCTGATGCTGTTGGCTGGCCTAGCCTTGGCCTTCAGAGCAGATTCCTGGGTTAATAGTGTGGCGTTACTAATTTCAGGTATTAATTTAGAAAAATATTAGCTTGGATTCAAAAATCGTGACATAGTTTAAATGCTATAAGATGTTAAAACAACACAGAATTTCTTTTACTTTGCTGAGTGTTCTTTTCAGCTGCCGAGGTACATGTTTTAAGCATGGAGCGCGAAGGTTAGAGACATACTTAGTCTTAAAAAATTTTAAGTGTCATGTAATTGCATAACTGCAGGAGCCAAGACTTTAAGAACAATGCTGAGTATCATGAAATTTGTGATTTGATTTTAAAATTAAATGACATTGATAAGATCAAGAGTCTGTTGCTTTTGTAAAGGAAATGTTCATGTAACAAGGGTTTTTTCAAATAGTGAACCATGTCTGCAAAGTTCTAAAATGATAGCTGCTATTATGTGCTCATCTGCTCGGCACAGTAATTAAAATATATATTAATGCTTCAAGACATGCATTTAGATGTATGGATTGAAATTAGATATGCTTGCTGAGTACAGCAGCATATATGTTGCTATAGGAAATGCTGTGCTTGTGTATTCTTCATAGGTGCAGTTAAATTTAATGTGATATATTTAATCTTATTACATATTATACAATTATGAAAATACACTCAATTTTAGTAAATATATGTGGGGTTTTATTCACATATTTAACCTGTCTGGAACAAGCATTTTTAAGGGTAAACCTTGCACTGTAATAATCACTAAAGATTAAATTGTTAAAATACTCAAATAGTGCTCAGGGGTCTTTGAGCTGTCCAGAAGCATCAGTGTGAGCAGGGCAACAGGAATTCCTGTCTCTGCAAGATTTTTAATCATCTGAGATGCCTAGTTTCCACATACACCCTGCAGATGGGGATGAGGCTCTCACAGCACACCAGACTTCGCCCTTCTCTTGCAGAATGGATTTTTACTGAGAGGTGATGAGTTTTGTGGTGTGGCCTTCTATAGTTAAAACCATGCTAATTCTTCAGCCATTAGTTAGTTTTATCTTGGATGTAAGTTTGCGATGTTGATTCCACCTCTGGCTTCCTGAACGCTGCAGCGTGTCGTTAGGAAATCTCCAGTGTGAATTTACAGGATGTGCAGTTGCAAAGTGAGATGCTGCCACTGTTTATGACATTTTATGCTAGAAAACCTTTCTAATAAATAATCTGCAAGATGTTTGAGAAACCGTTAATGTTGCTCCTATACTGGACAATTCATCAGATCAGGTTTACTCTGTTATTTTACAGACTACGTGACTTGTAAGTCAAAAAGCAGGTGTCTGTCCTTTTCATGTCGCTGAAATGTATGTGGAGTACAGTTCAAAACAATGCTGCTCTCCTGCTTTACAATGCAGATAACTTCTTTTCTTTTACAGTTTGTCTCACTGTATAGAAAGCAGTTGGCAATATATGTGCACACTGCTCAATCTGTTGCTTTTTCCTCATGTTACAGTGCAGTCTCCTGACAAGGAGTGTCATTCTTTGCAGTGCAATCATGAATCTAATGGATTAAGATAGAGAAGTATCTGGTGGTGTGTTGATAAAAAGGGCACAGAAAGAGTAAAATCGTTGTATTGGGAATTGTTTGGTAATTGCTGCCCTTGTGAAGTTAAAATGTGCTCACTAAAAATGTCTTGTTCTTCCCTGCCTACACTTCAACATCGGACCTGATTTTTAGAAATGGATGTTTCTGTAAAACTTTTTATTTTTATTTTTATTTTTTTTTTTAGACTTGCACTTCAATACATACCTCTTTCTATGTTTGAGATCTAAATGCAGTTGCTCAGGCATTCTTTCTTTTACAGCTAGTATTGATGATCCTGCCCACGAGTTACAAAAGCAGAAAAAAGAAAGCCCTCACAGACATTTGCTGCTTCAGTTGATACATATTTGCATGTTTCTGCATGATGAAAGGTTTTTGTTCTTTTTTTTAATTGGTTTTTTTCAGTGTATCAATCAGCCTGGCTGTAGTCTCCCTGTAAGGAGTGTGAAAGTTACAAGAGAAGAATTACAGTTTAACACTGAAAAAGCTCTTCCTCATCTGAAATGTCATTCAAAACGCAGAATGAAAGGAGACGAATAGGTTTTCTATCATGCTGTCTGCAGGACTCCTAGAAGATTCTTCTGAAACTTGGGGTAAGATTAAAACCAGGAACAAACAGCTTAGTTATAAAGTAGAAGCTGACATGAAGCTTAAAGGTATAAAAAGATACTGTTTGTGCATTGACCTTTACGCTGTAATGTCTGTAGGAGCAATACCATATAAGAAAATATCTATGCAATATTTGTTCAAATAATGAAAATAGAAATAACAATAAATATAAATATACACACAAACTAATTTTTCAAAATTCAAAAATGAAAGCATGTTATGTTTTCTTTATTCTTTTGATAATATATATCAAAGTACAGAAATTTTTAATTATGAAAAATAAGTTGAAAGTATGAATTCCTGACTAGTACAATAAGTTTTGCCTTACTTAGCTCCTGAGAAATAGCTGAAATATTTGCACTATACATAGTTAATATCATTGCCTTGTTCTTAGTTGTTTTGTTTTGTATTCAGTAGTGGTATCCATTATCTTCCATTTAGTGAATTAAATTTTCCCATTTTATTTTCTGATTGCTGTATCAATTTAGTTCAGGTGGCTGGGGTGTCATCAGGGTACCTTCTCTGTGTCTGTAGTCGTAGCATTGCATATAAATAGCATTTTCCAAGGGATATTAGTACTTTCTCATATACATGAAATATTTTTCTCCTGTTTCTGTTTCAGGTCTTATATACAGCTAATATTCATGCCAAAGACCTTGTTGTCTAAATGTGTATTTGGTACAGTTCTTAGTATTACAGGCATTTACATTCATGGCAATATAAAATGCTTCTTAAATAATGGAGTGCTCACTTTATAGCCTTAGGAATTTGTCCAGGGCGTACAAACAATTTATTTTTCATTTGCTTATAGTCAGACAAGTTTATAATTAAGACAGTAATGGGCATAAGCATTCTTGCAGCCTTTGCAGCTCATCTTTCTTGTTAACATCAAAGAGAATATTTGTGGTAGAAGACATAGCAGTTGGTAATAAGTGTGGGAGAATCAATAGCATGCAGATTTTTTTGTCTTTTTTTTAAATCTGGTTGTCCCCTATCCTCATGTTGTCTGTGTATCTGCCGTAACAGGAAAACACACATGCATACTTCTTTTTGTTATCATCCTGAATGCTGTAGGTAAAAATGATAGTTATACACTGGTACCACATTCTGTACACACCCCAACCACCAGAGAGATTAATGAAAATGTGCAAGCACTTATACAACCATTATATCAGTGTCTTATTTCTAGAAATGGCTAGTGTAAATTACCCTTTTGCTGATGAATCTGTTGCATCTATAGCCTGCATGGTCCAACTGTGGGTTAAATCTAGACCATGTTAAAGCTAAACAGGAATCCTGGAATAGACGTTATTACTCTGGTTTGCGCTGGAAGCATATATGTGGACACATATGTTTGTTCATGCAGACAAGTGTATAAATGGATAAAGTGGGATTTATTGTGTTGGAGGACAAAGTACTATGTGTGATGGACCTTTTAACTTAAAGGGTTGTGCCTCTTTTGTGTCAATTCTGAGAGTTGTGATCAGCTGAAATAGCAGTCGTGGAGGGTCACTGGTGTGTAAGAGCAACACAATTTCTCTAAGGGCCCTTTGAGTCTGTGATTTGATTCCCCTCACAGCTTGGTCCAAAACAGCATGTTTGTTGGCTATGAAGCCCATTTATCTCTGTAACAACTAGGGCCATTTGTTTGGGGCTGTGTGTATCTGCTGGAAATTTGTGCATTTCAAGGCCTTAAAATAATTATATAGAGTAATGACTTCCATTGATAAAATATTACCGGCTTTCTGATTTTTGTCTTCGTTTATGTCTTTAATTATGTGCCAGTGGTGTTATAAAGCTGAGATTTGGATGTGCCTATATTTTACACTGAATTTAAAATATAAATATCTCACCATAAGAATCTTCTTATAAAAAATGGAGATGCAGAAAAAAATCAGTCTGGTTAAAGGATTGTTGTTCTTATTAAGAAAATAGTTGTTATTGCTACCTCTCATAGCATCATAGAATGATTTGGGATGGAAGGGACCTTAAAATCATCTAGTTCCAGCCCCTCTGACATGGCCTGGGACACCTCACCCTAGACCGTATTGCCCAAGGCTCTGTCCAGCCTGGCCTTGAACACTTCCAGGGTTGGAGCATTCACAACTTCCTTGGGCAGCCTGTTCCAGTGCCTCACCACCCTCACACTAAAGAACTTCTTCCTTATAACTAACCTGAACTTTTCCTGTTTAAATTTAAAACCATTTCCCCTTGTTCTATCACTTCAGTCCGTGATGCAGAGATCCCTCTCCAGTGTTCTTGTAGGCCCCCTTTAGGTACTGGAAGGCTGCTGTGAGGTAGGTCTTCATGCAGTTTCTCTTCTGCAGGCTGAACAGCCCCAACTTTCTCAGCCTGTCTCATATACATAAGTTTAGTAATAAATTTATCTCTTTAGGGCTAGGCCACAGAATAAATTGCTAAGACTAAATAAAAATCTTCTAAAACTTGATCCTTATGAATTTTTAAACAAGTATTCTATTCCAAGAACTCTAATGTATGAAGGTTTAAGTCTGTGCAGGTTGAAGTTAATTTTTTGAGGAAGAAACCTAGGAAACAGTAAAATCAGGTAATGCCCAAAGATATTGTCACAAATAGTTAATTAAAATACTTTATTAGTAAAAACATCTTCAATGAATACAGTAAGTACTAGCCTTTCTTTTTATTGTTATATTGTTCCACAATTTTCCTGGCAACAGTGTAGTTCATTTTGGAAAAACTAACCTTTGAGTCTTGTGCTAATATTGAATACTGTTCTTACTGTTCTCTCATTCTGTTGGTTCTCACTTATGTATTCATAGAAGCATTTTTTAGAACATAGTCTTGCATCAAGAATTACTCTAATAAAAAGAAGTTTCTTCTTTTCACTGTCAGAATGGCCTAGTTATTAGAAACCGTTACATACATAAAAGCAGAAAATCAAAATTAAACCTTATCAATGAAGTTTTACTGAAAATGTTGACATTGTAGGAAATAGTCATCGTATGCTCCAGATACATTTTCAGTGCTGAATTTTGAGGATTCTTAGCTTTGAAGCTTTGTATTTTTACTTACACCAGCAGCCTAACCGCTACAGAGCAGAAGAGCATTAGCAACATGTGGTTATTCTTGACAGATGCCACAATAAAGATCAAATCACTTGGTTGCTTAATAATGTTTTGTACCTGTGTATGCATTGGATGGCAAAGCATCCTTAAGGATGCTTCCAACTAGTGGAAGCAGAGCTGTATAACTCCGAAACACAGAATCATTCTTGTGTTTTGGGACCTAAAGCTCTTTCACCATAGACACATATATTATTTCTAAATTAGACACATTAGTATTTCAACTTATTCCTGTTGGAGCAGGTCTTGAAATAGCAGCGTGGCAGATTGCCTCTTACTGCTATTTTTTTTAATTGTCTTTTTAAAAAAGCTGATTAAAAACTGGAAGCCAGTTGTCTCTTTTTAGAAAGGGTCATAATTTGTTAACCTCATTGTTTTTCTTTTCATGTGTTTGTGTATTCGTTTCTTTACAGAGAGTGTTCAAAATCAGAGTAGAAAGGGCATGTGAAAAAGGTGGCAGCATTCTCATTTGAAATGTTAATATGAGATTACAGTTCATCAGCGATAGATGAACCTATTAATGCAGTTCTGTCTTTTTATTGTGTCAGACATTATGTTACTCAGGCTTTGGGCTTCTGTGTGGTTTTGATACTTGCAGGGAAATGGATTTGAGAAGCATGCCTTTTTTAGTAAATGAAGCGCAACTCAGTGAATCAAGAAATGGATCTTAAAGTCCCCTGCTATCTTCTTCCATAAGAAGTAGGCACAATTTTAAATACAGTCATTCTGGACTTAGCTTTATGATGAGGAATACCTCTGTTTGGTATTTGATACAATGTGGGGTATGCTATCTTGTATCTCAAAGTGACAAGTTCTCTGCCTTGCTGTATTTGAGACATAGTATTGCGTTAGTCCTGAACTGGCCTCAGGTACATCCAGTTGAACAGACTACGCAACTTTAACAGTTTAGCCTCTCAGCAAACGATTCTTAGGGCTCCCTACATTTTTCCACCCATGCCCCAGTAGTTTATATGCATGCTCAGTGATATGGCTGGGTGATATTGCACGTTTTCTTTTATGTGAACAAGTATCAGATATGAAACCAGATCCCAAACATTGGTGTTACTGCTGCAGAACACATATCAAATGAACTACTAAAGCTGTTTGAAAACTCACCTTTGAATTTCGCTGCTTCCTAGAGGTCTAAAATACTGCTCTTGGACAGTCCCTAAGCTCTCAGAGCACCCACAGTCTAGTTGGAGTGTGGCTATAGCATCCAGACAGCCTGTAACAATCACAGAGATGTTTGATTAGGAACTTTAAATTCGCTCTCATTTACCAGTCAGTGCCTAGCACTGACACTTGCTTTGGACAGTCTGGCCTATTAGCACTCCTTAGAGGCTAGTCTTTAATTTTAACTTTACATTGGACCTTGAATGAAGGTCCTTTCTTCAGGTGGCCTGAGAGGAAGGACATTTTGGGCATGTGTTTTTAAGAAACCAGGTTTAGATGGTGCCTAAACCCCTACAAGTTTTGAGGCTGTTATCTCTCGTCTCATGTTTTTTAAGACTTTAGGCAGTTCCAGCCTGATGTGTACTTGACGGGACTATAGCAATTCTTGAGATGGGTAGCAGAATAGGAAAAGGTGGCATGTTAAAGATATTAAAGCCTGTTCACAGATATATTTGGTATTCTTTGATTAAATCTAAGCATGTGATATTCGAGATATAATTCTTATATTTTATTGGGGGGGAGTGTTTAAATAATTCTTTTTTTTTTTTTTTTTTTTTTTTTTCATGCTGCTATATGAAAACTCCCAAGTGCACGCTGTCATTGAAAAGTAAATTTAAGGACATGTTATTTCTAATGTAAATGTGGAAATGCTGGTCACAGGCACACAGACTGCTCTAAATTCATAGGTTCATGCAGCACTACTGCTCTGACTACAAACACTGATTACAGGATAATAGTATAAAAAAAGTGCAGTGTGCCATTTTCCCATTTTTAGATATGTTTTAACAGCTAGACATGAAATTAATCAATGCCATTTGACCACTCAGCTCTCTGTGGAAGAGCTCCACAAATCACCAGTGAGTCTAGGGCTACCAAGATGGTTGACATAATCAGAAGGTGCATCTATAAAACTGGCTTTGTAAAACCTGGGTTCAAGCAATTATCTGGCCTCTCTGCTCAGTTTCAGTTCTCTTGAGTATTGTCGGAAAATAAAACTGTGTGTCCACAAAATTGAAATTTAGTAAACTGGCCACAATAAAAAATTATTTATATTAAATAAAAAGCATGAAAGACTAAATATTTTTAAGTATATATTAGATTTAATTGCAACAACTGTGCAATTATCAGACTCTGGAATGAAGCACTGGGACTGACAGAAGTTGCTCTGAGTATTCCCTGGGTTAAAAATTCTTGCTATTTGGATTCTGTCATGAAATGGTTGGCATCCCAACAATCATGACAAATGTATATGTTGGCAGGGAATTAAAAATGGTGGTGGCTCCGGTTTGTTGCCTAGGGATGTTAGAGAGTTGTAGCTGTTACTAATGCCATTCTGTTGTCTGTGATGCAGCTAATTTTTAAAACAAAGCAAGATTTGTCACACGCAAATGCATGTGTAGAAACTGCTATGTCTGGTTTTCTTTGAGCATTTTCTGATTTTGGAGTTTTCATGTACCTACATTTTTGTTGTTGTTGTTGTTTTGCTAATAAATTAAATCTGAATACAAGCTCACTCTGCCTTTAAACCACAGTAAGGTCTGCTTGAAAAAACATGATGCTCCTAAAATTTTTTCTAGAGGAAATACCTGATTTTTTGTTTGTCTTTGATCCGGTCTCATCAATGCAATTTTACTACTTCAAACAATTGAGCCTACAGTTCATTATAGTGCAAGACTAGAACCCTTTTGATACCTTATTTTTAGCAACAATTAACATTGAGCCTTAAAATTGCATTTGCGAAAAGAAAGGCCTGCAGCAATCTCAGGTCTTGGCCCTTAAAATTTGCTGTCACTTAAGCTTCCAAGAGGGGCACCAAAAGACTGAATTCCAGCACCTTTGTTCTCCTCAAGAGAAGACCAGTTGGGTATGAGGTGTTGTTTGGTGGTGTGGCATGACAATATTTCACAAAACTATTTCAATTCTCACATCTTTCTTTGCAGTATTTTCACTTTCTCTCCTAAAGTACATTAAACGTTTTTTTACTTCTTTGAAGTGTAGCATTGTTTGGCTCATGTACTTGGCCTGAGGATGCTCTGTCTGTTTTATTGTGCAAGTGCTTCTGTGTAAGTTTTGAAGTGTGACCTACTTTGAAACACTGGCTGTCATGTGGATGTTGATGGCAACCTCCACCTACGAATTGGGAGTCCGTGGTCAGAGGGCACTTTGATGCTGTGCCTCACACAGGTGCACCCTTGTTGGTGACTCCACAGATCTTCTCAGTCTAAGGCAGTGAGGTGGTCTGCACTTGCAGAGCAACTCAGTCCAGCAGGAGAGCCTGAAGGGCAGCTAGTTTTAGCATTTTCCCAGAGCATAGCCTCTGACTATTTTTCAAAGCTTATGTACTTGACTAGAACATACCTTTCCTTCAGCTTATGGACCTGAGATGCTCTTAGAGGCATGAATTAATGGGAGACAGGTTGTGTCTGCTGCAGAGTCGAGGAGCTGTTCTGTAGAAGAGAAAAATCATTCTGGTAGATGATTTGTTAGGTTCAAGCAATGCTTCCACAAATCTTTAAGCAAAAATGTCTAGCTGCATTTGGGACTGGCTGACACTGTCACTTCTTTTTAGGAAACTCTCCATTAGAGAATGTTGTATTTTTCTTAAACACAGCCATTAGAAGCCTGTGGAGAGAAATGTAATACTTAGGCAGGAGGGAGGCGAGGAAAAATACTTCAGAAGATTTGGGGGTGTCTATCAAGCTTGTCAGAACAGCCTCCTGTCAGACTGGCTGTGGCAGCCCAGCTGGAACTTGGAAAGAGGAGCATAGTTTGCCAGTTTGAAACACTGGATATTTTATTCTCATTGTACCTGACTGAAATATCCACATATTATACGTAGTAAAGCTCTCTGAATACCCATATTAAAATTGGCTGAAAAAATATAGAGCCTTCATGTTATTTACCTAGGATACTGTGCATGGAAACATGGTTAACATCAGGCAGGTTGAGGGAGAGCCAGAGAGAGAAAAAGATCTGATTAACAGCACCTAGAAATAGGCAAATTAATCTCCTGCAAGTAACCAGACTACTAGGAATGCAAAGCTTCCAAGCCAAGGAGATTTCACTGAGTATATGAAAGAGTTGTGTCTGTATATGAACCCAATAAATATAAATTAAAAATAAAAATGAAGGTACAGCTTTTTTACATTTTCATAGGACAAATTTAAAGAGTGAAATAAAATTGCTAGGAATGAATATGCTAACTCTGGCACAGTTGAGGAAAACGTTTGAGGAAAATATACACGAGGTAGGACAGGGATACTTTTTTCTAAGTCCTGAAAGCAAGAAGCAGAGAAGGGGATAGATGCTTGCATCGTGTTGCTGAGAATTCTGGCATGCATATGTACATTAGAGACATAAAAGATCTCCTAATTAGAGACAGGATGATTTGTGGGACATGTGATTCCAGTTTATAGGAGGAATTGCTGAGAAAAAGACATCTAACCCTACAGGAATGAATCAAAGAGCAAGAGCAGCTGAACTGTCCACAGAAAGGAGCAGAATGGTGGCCACTGTTACAATACACTGGCTATGCTTAAAAGGAATCCAGGAAACAGAGCAGAGACAGGCTTATGAAGAGTGTTGCTGTGGTAGTGTGCTGGTATGCTCCTCTGAACACACGCTGGAAAGGGTGTGGAAATCCTCATTATTGACTTCTCGGTGCTGCATGCAGCTTCTTTTGTGAAAAAGCAGCTGTGCTTTAGAGTTGTGGATAAATTTCCAAGGTATGGGAGGAAATTCCCAGCAAGACTTAAGAGAATTCAGCATCTTGTAGCACGTGTCCACTGCAGACAATGGCTGCCACATACATTTTCAGCTACTGATTGCTACAACTGCATTTGTGCTACACTCGTGGATCAGCAGCCAGTTGAATGGCAGTGGGGATGGGGAGCCAGCCAGCAAGGCACCGCTGGGAAGCAGAGGGCAGGCAGAGCAAGTGCAACCAGACTGTGGGAGGCAGCCATGGAGGAGCAGAGGTGAAATGAAGACCGAGAGCAATACATGAAAGCAAAGTAATGTTAGGGCTGGTAGGAACAGAGTCACAAGTGTATAATTCAGTGGTGAGCAGCAGGACTGTGTAGTCCTGCTGTGTGTTGTCTGGTTGATGCCTCATAGGCTCTCCCATCCTCGACCAGAGATAGAGGAGGCAGAAGTAAATCAGCAGGCAGTGTGACAGGGATTTGGCAAGGTGAAAGCAAGTTCTTTTTCAGCAGAACAGGAAACAAGAGGGTGTACTGGAGCTCAAAATATATGAAGGAACATGAAATAAAACTGGTCCAAGTGGGTTGGCGGTGAAGGCTAGCCTTTAGGTGTCTTTGCATTAGTAACCTCTCCTTAGTTACCAAATGTTTGCATGAAAAGCACAACAGCTGTCAAAAGTAAAGTTGTGGTGACCCATCTGTGGTTCAGAGAGGGGAGAAATAGGAAGATAATGTTTGAAAGAGGCACCAGAAACTTCATCTATCTGAACATGACCTGAATGTTACCCTCATTTTTCGTGTTTCTGTGCCTGGTTCTCCAAAGAAAAGCCAACTATATTTCAGAAGAATAAAGGCCTCTTGTGTTGTTATTCATCATGTGGTACCTGAAACACTAATACTAACTCAGAAATTGTGAGTTAACCTTGTCCTTTCATCACGTATGATCATCTCATCACTAGACTGGTGACTGCTCAAAGCTGCCTGAAAGTAGTTGGGCCTCAGACAACTGAACTTTTATATATCAGCACAAAAGCAGCAAAGAAGATGAGAAGGAAAACTGATTGTCCCAAGGGACAGAGCATAGTGGTTTGGGTAGTTCAGCTTAGAAAGTCACTTGTGGCTTTTATAATGAGGAACTTACGGTTTGATTTTTCAGACTTATTAGCTGTATATTTGTTTGTGCCACATTTTCTTTGAGATATTGAGTCAAGTGTTGGATTCATCCAGTTTAGATCCAAATGCATAGACTTTCTTTTTCATGAAACCTCGAAGAGATTTGAGTCTCGTAATTCGTGAATTATTTTATTTTATGCCTGTATGTTTTTGGTACAGCAACTAATGGTTTCTAAGAATATGTGTTTCCGGCTAATGTAGAAAGGTAACGTAGTGTTTGTTTGTTCTCATTCTTGACCTGTGAGAATTGCAGTTGTCCTCTTAAATGAGCAGACACAGTTAAACGACTTCAGTCTATGAAAGAATCGCTGGAAGTTTCCAGTTCCCTAGCTCACTGCTCCAATAGGAAAGTAAAACAGGTTTTAAAAAGTCTGAAAAAGATATGGCTATTAAGCTAATACAGTATACTTCATCTAGCTGCTAAAAGTCTCGACTGTTAAAGTGATTAAGTATAATTGCATCAGTGAAGGTGGTGTGAAAAACCCAAACCCCTGACTTTCATTAGAAGCTATCTTTAGGAAACCCTGTTTCTTTAAGTTAAAAATTATATGTAATTTGCTTTTTATTTTGAGTAGTGCTTTTGAAGATTTCTTAAGCCCAGGAATATGTAGAAAGAATAAATAAACCATAGCAGAACAAATACACAGTTCTGAAGTATTCTGTTAGGTTTCATTATGTATATCTGCAGTACATGTGGTTTATTCAAAAAGAAAATTGGGCATAAAATTGAAAAGTTAATAGAAACATTTGATTATCTTAAAAATCTAACCAAATAATAAAGATATTTGTAAGAAAAAAAAACCAAACAAACCAAACAAACAAATCAACAAAGCATCAGCTATATGTCAGGTAAAATTTTCATTGAATGGAATGGAAGGACTCCCAGGAATTCCTTTTTTCCCTAATACTCAGTTTGTAAGGGAATTTGTTCATTATTTTAAGAGCTGAAAAACAAACTTGCTGAACTTTTTCTCTTATTTGCATGTATTTTAAACCTGAGCTATGTAGTGTCCTTAACAGTTCACAATCTCTATAAAGGTTTTAAAATTTCACCAAGCTATGTTACCTGAAAAGTTCTTCCTACACAGTAAGACATTAACAAATTAAGCAGTCTTGGTGTAATGCAGAGTACCGCATGCTGTTCTGCATCCTTGGAGCTGAACTGGATAGTCACAGATTTGGTTTTATTCTGTTGATTATGAGAAATGATGTAAACTTGAAAGAGGACTGTAAAGCCTCCTTCAATGAAGCACTAAAAATTACTAAATAATCTAATTGTTGCATAGATTTGTCACTGCCAATATTACAATTAAATATTACTGCAAGTATTTATTTCAAGAGCCTTAGTTACTACTAGAACAAAAGTGAGCCCATTTTGCTTAAAGAAATCATACATTCCAAATGTGTTCCAGAGGAATCATCATTTATTTTTTTTAAGTACTTAAGAGAAGTGACAATTCTGAAGCAGAGCATGCTGTTGATAATGTTTCCACAGGCAAATGCAATAAAAACCTATTTAGCTGTTCCCCAATACAAAATTTAAGAGAAGTTAAGTCCAGAACTTGAGATGGCTTGTGGTGAGACACTGAACTAAACTTAATACAGTCTTCTCCACATATAGGCACTTTTTGCTATTAATTTATTGAAGTTACTAAACCCATGAAAATGTGCTGATATTTGGGGCATTTAATGAAATACTCAAAGAATGTAAGTTTGTAGATACAAGGTAGATATGTATTATACAAAACAAAATGTGGATGATGAAAAATGAGTATGTTGTGAATTTTTTTTTCTATTCTCCTTAACTATTTGCCTTTTATTTTGAGAATCCCAATGTAGAAAAATATTTTTATAATCTGTGTTTGGCATTTCTGGCCCTCATGCAATTTTGATTCATGAGTTAAAATCATGTTTCCATGGAAATCAGCTGAATTGTTGATCAGCTTTGAATTTCTCCCACAAATTAAGGCAGCTGGGGGACATCATCTAGGCTGATTCTGTTCATAGTGTTGCCCATAGTATTTTACCTTTTATCCCACATGAATGGGAGCTGTAGTCTGGGGATGATTTAAGTCAAGATTCCCAAATGTTACTTTAAAAAATTCTTTTGTATTGAGAGAAACACAAATTCACCAAAAAAATAAAAGAATCGCTATGACATGTATGCATGTGCTTGACACTTTGGCAGCATACACGCTCAAAAAAACTTTAGGGACATCTGCAGTCATCATCATGATGACCTTTTTAAGTTTCTACAATCAGCTCACCTCATTTTTAGCGGAGTTGAGTTTCAGCTGTATAGCCTTCATTCATAGCCTGTTTCTCTTTCAGTTACTGCTGTGATATTTGACAGACATGTTTGAGTTGAAATGGACTGAGTGTCATCCACATAAATACCAACTGGACATATACCTACCTCACTACCTTCCTCACATACTGAGCAGGAGGAAAACCAACATGTGATCAAGACTTATCAAAGATAATAGCAGAGGGGTTTTTTCCAGATTTCTGGAAGAGGAAAAGCAGGTCAGCAATTCTTAAGATTTGTAGAGGACAGGACAGTGTCTGCAGTGTCTTCTGGTGACCAGTGTCCAAAGGTCATAGATGTGCTGCAGTCACTTAATGTGTGACCATCGCAAGTGCTCAGGAGGGTACCAGGGTAATAATGGAGTGCTGTGATGTCTCCATCTAGGGGTCTAGAGCATCTCTCTTAGGAGGAGAGCTTGTGGGAGCTGGGCCTGTGTAGTCTAGAGAACAGAAGACTGAGGGAATCTCATTAATGCATATAAATATATCAAAGGCTGGTGCCAGACTCTTCAGTGATGCCCAGCAACAGGATGAGGAGCAATGGCCATAAACTAAAACACCAAAGTTTCGCCTCAACATGAGAAAGAACTTCTTTACATTGAGGATGACAGAGCACTGGAACAGGCAGCCCAGGGAGGCTATGGAGTCTCCCTCTCTGGAGCCATTCCAAATCTGCCTGGATATGTTCCTGTGTAACCTGCTCTAGGTGACCATGCCTTGGCAGGGGATTTGGACTAGATGATCTCCAAAGGTCCCTTCCAACCCTAATGATTCCGTGAAATAGAGCTACTCTGTTCATATGCTTGAACCTGACAGCAATCGTCAACAATTTTGTCCAAAAGTGGAAGTTCAGCCTGTGGGCAGTTATTGCCCAGTTGTCAGCATCAAGTGACTTTTTGCATGACAGCTGTCAACAACTTCCTCAGCAGGAGCCAGCAAATCTGCCCTTGCTCCATACTATCATCACTAGTAATGGGTGTAGTTTTTCACTGATGACTTTCAGAACAGCTGAAATAAAAAGAAACACTACTTCTTAGAAAGTCCAAAGGAAAATAAAAAGAAAACCAGCGCTTTATATGTAGCTTGAGAAGAGGGGCTTGAGCTAAACTTATTTTAATTAGAATAGCAAGGAGGGGGAAGCTCACAATGCTTGGTCTGTTGTTTCCTTAGCTCTAACTCATAAGTCAAAGAAATGGACGCAGTAGGAATTAGCTACTGTGGGGAGGGTGGGACAAGAATATGATTGTTTGCTGCTTTGAAAGTGTTTGTCAGGCATTCGGGTGGGAGGGTGGTGGTGAAAACAGACCCTTCCCCGCACTGGAAATGCCAGGTGGTATACTTGAGCAATATGCAGATTCTGAGTGTATTTCTGGCTTTCCTAGGCTTTGATCCTGCCATTGAATCCGCGGGGGTGCAAAAATCCACCCACACAGATCCGATTTCGAAATCCTGGCCTTAATTATTTATGGTTGGGTTTGGACAAATTACTGTTCTCTGTGCAATAACCACAGTTATTACCAGAAATATGAGGCTATCTAAACCATACATAGATGTGTTGTGTACGTATGTACATATATTTTAAGATGTTGCCTTTACTAATGTGTTTCGAGGCTTAACTGAAATTCTCGTTACTCAATCGTGTCCAGTGCTGCTTTTGCCACTCTGGTCCAGATCTATAGCAATTAATTTTCAGAAAAAACAGCTCACAATGTTTATAACCTGAAAGAAGTTGTAGAACTGAAAGGAAAACATTTAACTTTATTCACCTTGCAACAAGATCCTAGGATTTTGTTAAACTGCAAATGGACTGAAGGTTGTTCTGCACAAACCAGACCCCCTTTTTTTTAAGTTTCTGGGCCCTGTTCATAAGACTAATCCATCTCAAGGTAGATAATTTTCATCTGCATATAAAGAGAAGGTGAATCTCTTAGGAAAAAAAACCCCACTTTTAACCAAGGATAGTAAATTTCAGGAAACAAGAAGAAAATCAGAACTTTATGGCAAAATCAGACATGCCAGTGCCATTGCAGAGCCTGGAAATAGCAGCCAGGACCATTCTTTCATTAGAGTAAGGTAAACTTGGTGACTTTCATGTGTTTTTTTTTTTTCTCTATTTCACCTTACCTTTTCCTGAATTTTTAGTCATTAATGCTGATATATTTGCTGTCATAATGCTTACAGACAGATTCCTAGTACTTGAGTGTTCCTTTAAATTTGCATTCTTATCTTCATTTTTGTCCTGTACTAGACGCAGGTCAAAGGAACATACTGTCTTCAAATGTTCATAGGTAGGATATGGCAAGCTAGGTAATTTCACTTATCGTATGTTCTCAGTTGGAAGTCCACTGAGCAATTCTAGAAGCTTTCAGGTAATTACCGTGCCTGCTTGGACTTGTGTAGAACTGAATTTTACTTGAGGTTACCCCAGCTTTCAGTGAGGTGCCATCCAGGTCCTCTAAAACATATTCCTAATTCTCAACCAGCTTGTCAAGTTTTAGATTAGCAGCCAAACCTGGTAACAGCTGAATATGGTTTTCTCTTCATGAGATTTCAAACAGCTGTTCTCCTAAAAGTGGGGTAGAAGACTTCTCTGTCACACCTCCCACGTGCTTCTCCAACCAGGGAGATGGACTTTGTGCTTAAAGCAGAGGGCTTAGGCTGGGGCACTGATGGCTTGGCTCTCCGCTGTGCTGCAGCCTTCCTGCATGGCCTCTCTAGTTTTCTCTCCCTGTACCTTCCTTTCATCACATAATACGCTGCTGTCTTGTGAAAGGTCTCTTCATTAATGTTTGTTAAGCATGCAGACATTTCAGGTGAAAGACAAGAGAAATATAAAATACCATTCCTAAGTGTTCTTTGCTGCCTGAAAGAAAATAAATCATGTTTATATGAGTGATCTATCTGAAAATTAGAGAAACTTGCAAAGCACTGGATATTTCTCTCATAGGAAATATTACACTTGCCTTTCAATGAATAGTATTTAGAATTAAAAACAAAACAAAACAAAAAAAATGAAACCCAAACAAAACCCCCAGCATTAGTATTTTGCCAGGTTAGTAGGCTATTAAGTAATGCAAAAGACTTTTTATAGTTTGGTACAGTTAGTTTGGATTTCTAAGTCATGGTTGTGTTTAGTGCCTCTTTAAAAAAAGAATCTCAATCTTTCAGAATTGCATGTTCCAGAGCTTTGGTACTCTGTTACAGCCTGTGTTCGAACTGTTTTCTAAGCCTAAAATAAACCTCTTGAAGGGATCGTCAGTCTTCTCCTGATGGAAAGTAATAGTAAGCTGAAGCAGAGGGTCTCTTTAAGGCCTTTAGTTACGAGAAGCCAGTTATACAATGGGGAAGAATTTTGCTTTCAATATACGTGTGCAATATTTTTTTCCCTACAGAATTACATTCTATCATGGAATGTATGGATATTACAAAACCTTTTTTTAAACATGGGGTTTTTTTAGAGAGCCAAGGTTTAGAAATTGGAAGTAATTCTGGAAATGTCGGTGTTGGAGTACTAAACTGGAGATGTTGCTAATACCCCTTATGAAGGTTTCAAAGTATTCAGCTCTACGCAGGGAATCCATCTATAAGGTGTCTCATGTTGGGATGCAAAAGTCCAAACTTGTCACCTTTCAGCCTTTGACCTTCTTTTATTTTTATAAGAAAATGCTATAAATATATACTTGCCTTTTAATACAATGTGATGTCTTATATATTTAATAGTTTCCCACAGTAAAAAATCGTCTGCACATATTTCTGCATGGGAAATGTGGTGAATTTTACACAAACAAGAAATGTGTTTCATCTTTGACACTACAAGTAGATTGTAGCTTTTCAAAATTTGCAGGTTTTTTCTGTAAATTAATACTCCACTGTCTTTTGTTGGTGTCTTTCAAGTTCTGTTGGCTTTCAGCTAGAAAGCTAATGATAACACATCAGAATGGCACCCTTTTAAAAGAACAAAAGCAGGGTACACATCTGTAATAATAGTGTAATGACATCAGATCCGTGCATATATAGTTTAGTATTATTTACCTAAATGCTCCTTCACTGGCATGTAGACAGTTTCTTCGATGCTTTCTCTTCATAGTATGTTTTGCAACACCAGTCTGGCATCATTAGACATCCACCCGCAAGCATTTTAAAGATTTTTCCACACAGCCATAAAATTGCACCTTCCTCGCTGAATCTAAAATCAAGTACACCTGTAATAACAAAGCAGTGGAATAGTATGCATCTCTTCCTGGATGTTTTAACTGCATTGCAGTAGGGCTGTGGTGGTTTGCCTTCACAGACTCAGTGAAACTAAAGGTCGTGTCCTAATGTTACATCTTCCTGTTTAAAATGAATAGCTTGTAAATGTTTATCTCAACTAGAAGTGAGAACGTGGTCTACGTTTGTGCTCTGCAGTTCCCATTTTGAGAAACTGTGCAGCCAAACAGCTGCATATCCTTTCATGTCCTTCTTTGCTGTTAAACATTTACATCTTTGATTTCAGTTCTTTTCCAGGTTTCCCCCTCCTTGCGTTTAGATTTCTGGTTGAACCTTGCAGTAGTGCCATCTAGATTTATAGTGAGTTACATTGTTTTCTGTGGAAAAGAGCAAGGGAAAGAAATAAATCCAGCAGCAGAAGTACTGAGAATTCATGTACAACGTCATACAGTATATAGTTTCTTTTTGTTCTGCCAATACGTATTTCAGTTTGAAATGTCTTGAGGCTGGTTGGGACTATTTCTATAGAGAGAAGACCAAAGTATACAGTATATTGGCTTCCATTTTGCTGTTTTTGGACAGTCGGGGCTGCTTTCCATTTCCTACAATGTTCCAATATAACTAAATCACATATATTCTGTAATGGAGGCTTCTGAGACCTGGGGCTTCTGTAAAATGTAAAACAGCAAAGTAGTATTTATACAGTATAATATTTTGATTCACTAATGAGCTGTGAGGTGGGTGTTATCATGAACTACTGTGCAGCAAGAAAGGTTCCTAAAACATGCATCAACTTACTCCAAATCGTTGCAGATAACACAGTGTTTAGTTTCTAATTAGACTTGTGTTGTGCTAATTCTCATGAGTAGTGCAAGTGATTGACATTCTGCATTTTAGTGGCAAGTACCAGAGCAGCTGACTTCAGCACCGTGATGAAGCCAGCATGCAGCTGCTGAGAAAACCAAGCCCTTCGGAGAAACTGATTTGCAAGATCAACACACAGTGATTGGTATGGCCTTGTTCTGAGGAGGAAGGAGGAAATAAGGCACATAGTCTTTAATTAGACTAATGATACTCTAGTCCTAAAAGGATTAGGAAAGAAATATTTAACTGAAAAAAAAAAATCCTATGCATAATAGTTCACAAATTTCTTATTTAATTTGGATAGTCTTTTGCACTGTTTCTCAGGAGCAGGTAACCATTATTATTCTCCCGTATCTCAGTCCCCTGTGTTTAAAATACTGAACGTTCATCCTAAGTCCTGTTTTCTGTACATGTGAGTAATAAGTGTAACCTTCAAGGCAGAATCTTGTGAACTATTTCTTGATGGAACATGGCAGGGCAGCATGGGCATTTTTGGGCTAAATTTATTTTTGAATAATTTTTGCTAGTATGTTTTATTTGTGGCCATCTCATCAGTATTTTTGGTAGTGCAGCTCATTGTGGAAATAGAAATAGCAGTAAGGATTTGATATAGGCAGTCTCATTGAACTCAGTTGGGTTATTGAAAGGTACATCTTCTAAATGAACTGTCAAGGCAGGTTTGTAATCCCCACAGTCAGATTCTAAATACTAAGTTTGGCTTTTGCAAATCGTCATCATAATTGCATTCAGCATTAATAAGACTGTGCGTATGGCTCTTGGATGTTATTCATGTAGTATTTGAGTTTTTCATAGCCTTTAAAGCCTTACTCATTTCAACCATTGCTTTACCCTGTGAGGTAAGACAGGACTGTTATTCTGTGTTATGCACTGGAAACAAATGGCAGTAGTTGGTTCCTTGTATGTGTGATATTACAGGCAAGGGGCTGGATAAGGAGTGGTGTTTTCTCAGGATGATCAAGCTGTGGATTGCTGCAAATCCCATCTGCCCTCTCCGCATGCAGTGTTAGAGGCCCTTCCTGGAACAAGCTTCTCAGGTGATTTATCTGCGTGAGGTTGCTGGTACAGGATCACTGGAAAGGCAGATGGGACACATGATGGCAGACTTGGACCAGCTGGTTTTGGCAAAGAATCAGATCTATAGTGTGTGATGGTCACTTCATGAGTCAGAATTTCTATTTAAATAGTATTCCTTGTGGATTTCATTACCCAGTCTAGTATAAATATCTGTGTTGGATTTTCAGAGTGCACATAAGTGTGGACTAGAGGCTGCAAAGGTTTTGTACAAATCATGAAACAAATAAAGGTATTTGCTTTTGTCTGTGTGCTTCAGCCTTCCAGTCATACTTTTTTGCAAGCTATCTAAATAGAGGTCTGTTTTTGCTTTGTGAGTTAATGTTGGGGTGAATTAAGTTAGACTTGAAAGCCTCAACAACTTCACAGGTAATAAGTTAATCATGATTCTAAGTAAAAATAATGGTATTTGTCATCTGCTTGAGAAAGGAAGATGTAGAGTAACCCAAACTTCCCATTTACTTCCCCTCTGTCCTTGTTTCTTTCTTGTCTCCCTCAGAAAACACAAAAAGGAGGCTCTGGACCTTGTGAGAGCTTTAGGAAACTTGGGAAAAGAGAAAAAAATCACATGGCATAACCATTCACTTGACCATGGTCAATATGTTTTAACCATACAAAATTGCAAACTGGTTAAGCTTTATTATACTGAGTAAAGATATGCTGCTGCTTTCTTTGAAGATGAAACTTGTTTTGGACTTCACTGGCAGTGGAATCAGGCTTGCTGCAGATCCATGTTGTAGATTAGGTCATTTGCTTATATTTCAGTTACGGTGGTTTTTCCAGTTTCTCTTCCACTGCTGTTCTATTAAAGTAGTGCAGCTGACTGAAGGGCTGTGGCCATTGAACTGGCTGGGGCATTAAAAATGGAAGTTTTGGGTCCTTTTTCACAGTCAAACTTGGATTTTTATATCCCAAGTCCAGTATTTTATGCTGCCCAAGGAAAAAGATACTGTTTGCTGCACTTCAAAATAACCTGAAAGCTGCTCCAGCTCTACTTGAAGCCAGTGACAAAATTCTACTTGCTTTCAATGGGAATTTGCAAAAGACCCATGATGCAGTTTCTCACAGAGTAAGAAAAAGCTGTGAATTATTAGCATACATTCCCTTTTGGTTTTAGTGTAACTAATTCTTTGATCATTTTCTTCAGAGAATATAAAGTGATTGGTCATTGCAAATAGCTGTAATAAGGATTGGATTGCTGAAACACCCCTAATTCCTCCAAACAGTTGAAGGGATGGCCCATCAAACAAGAATTTGCTGTCTGTAGAAAACTGACCTGGTGGCTGCGCAAGACGACACAGTCAAGACTCACTGTTAAAGCATTTGCCCTACTTATTCAGCAAAACATTGATGGAAAAGAGGAGCAACTGTGAGCACTAGGAAGAAGCAATCTTATGTCTGTTCTGGTTACCACTATGTTTTAAAATAGAAGGATAAAGAAACTCAGATTTTACAGATAGAGATACATGATTCCTAACAATCTGGTGCCATATAATTTGCACATTTCAGAGAGAAACCACCCCAGTTTTGGAAGAAGAGTCCTGTAAAGTTGTTACTCAGGCACTCACACGTCATCCTGAGAAACTAGATGAACATGAAGTGTGTGACTGCATTCCTACCTGCTGGTATTTTGTATGAGTTTGTATTAAAGCACAGGGAAGGAGACACCACTTTTCTTTCCCTGGGTGTTTCCAAACTTCAGCTTGGAAAGCAAAGTGTCAGCTCTGGTTTGAACATGTAATGATCACTGATAAATCTCAAAATCTAAATATTTGTATTAGTGAGCTAAAGCACACTAAGTCTTGTGCAAGGCAAAAATGTAAGAACTTCAAGGAAGACATCTTTCCCTTTGCAGTGGGTTTTCCCTTGGGCTTTCCCACCACAAAACAGCAGGAGTTTGACTGCCCCAGAGGCTGTTCTTTGTGCACCTACTGCTTGCTGTGCCTGAACAGCCATGTAAAGGGAAACCCAACAGTGAACCTTCAGCACTGTTGTGGCTTGTATGAAGGGAAGAGTCTGTAGGGAAATGTACCTTCCAGGTACCTGCATCAGCAGCGTGGCAGGAAAAAGAAATTTCTCATGTTCTCCCCACATGAGATCATCCTTAAAATCCTCCAGAACAATGAGGCTTCTCTGCAGCTGTGAGGAGCCATGGGGCCTTGTCATGCATTCGTACACTTCTCAGCTTATTCTGTTGCACCTTGATAGAGATAAGACTAATTATTAGATCCTCAGCTTTAGACTCCCTGCAGTTACCCAGTGCACAGAGTTTTCTTTATCTTTTTCCACTCTAGCCTTACAGTTTACTTTATAAAATCATATTCTTGCTGCTAACGGCAGAATTTGGTTACTAGGAAAGGACATAGTTTTGAACTCTATGGGATGTTACTGATGTGGAAATCATCTGATCTCTTCCAAATACTTGCTACTTTATCATTTTTCACAGTGTATCTTGCCTCAAGATTGGAAAATAATGAGTGATTTTGGGTGGTTAGTTTCAGCTATCTTCAAAGGGACCTAACATCTTCAGAAATTGCTGTTAGGGAAGACTGCATCTTCTAAAATCACATTGCCCCAAGTTTTGAAAATTTCAGGCTTGCTTCAATATTCATGAGAGATCCAAGGTCAGCAGTACTTAATGAAAGAATACCTTTATGGGAAGTACTTTACATGCACAGTAGATGCATGTTAGAACTCATTTGAAATGAACGTGTAGATTCTGATGTTACCAGGAAGGCAAAACTTAGCAAACAGAAGCATTTGAAACTGAGAACAAGCGTGTCAGTCTTCTGCTACTGCAACTGGATTTGAAGTAGACCTGTATGCTGCTGTGTGACCTTTGACCACGTAACACATTAGTCTACCATGTGCTGTAATCAGTATCTAACAATAAGGAGAAGTAGAGACCTGAAGAAGAAGAGGGCTCACAGTGGCCTGAGGTCTAACGATGCTAGAGGGGAAGGCAGCTTTTGGTTTGAGTTTTTGAAAGATGACCAGAATGAAGGAAAATACTGAACTGAGTTGTACTTTGGACATTCTGTAACATTTTCATTCTCATCCAGATCCATGTGAAGTTGCACTATTTGTGTGTGTTATCTTAATGGCAGTGAACTGACTCTCACAAAAATAGAACAAACATTTTCTTACTGGGCTAGAGAGAAAAGGGTTCTCTGGTGTTTAGTCTGATGAATTTAGACATATTTCAGAGAAATTTTTGCATACACAGCGACCAAATTTCTCTGCTTGTGTGAACTGGCCCAGCATCACTCTACTCAATCAATGCAAGCTATGCCAGTTTATGTGACAGATAATCTGGCCTCAGTTTGTAACAAATGGTTTGTTTCTCATTCTCCCAATTCCTGAGTAACCAACAGAGGGAAAGTTTTCATTAGGTTTTCAGTATAGTTTTGCTATAAAATGTATACTCTGTGTGAGTAGTCCCAAGCCAGTGAGGTGTCTATATTGTAATGGAGATATTGTACTCAAGCTAATAGCTTTTCTGGTTCAGCTGAAGAAGGGGAGAAGGGAGAAGTTGCCAAAGAAGCCACTAAATGCAGCAAAGCTTTGAGCACTGCCAATAGTCAGGAGTGTGACTCAGTTCAGAAAGTTCAAAACCACTGCTTAAAGGAATTTGCACCACAGTGTAAATGTTTTTCATCCTTTTGTGTGAAATGACATGGTTTGTTTACTGTTTCTTGTTTATTTGCTCTGCATGATATGTCACATTTATCAGTATAACAGACTGCAGGGGGTAGCAGTACTTAAATGTTTATTTTATGATGTTTTGGCTTTTGGTATGTTCATTCAGCATTTTCTAGCTAAATTCATACTCAGAAAGCCTTTTCTTCTGCTGTTACAGTGTATCTGTCTCAGGCTGCCCCTAAAGAGATGAAGCATTAAACTCCAAAAGGAACTCAGAACACAAAGAGAAGACATTTGAGAGTAATCTGCAAGGTGTTCAGGTATTTGTGCTTTTGTTGTGTATACCAGTAATTGGTGCTCAGCGTGGGGTGCTCTGCAGTTAATGCACTTGAAGGAAAATGTTCTTGTTAACTCACACAAAGAGATGAGAAAATGACATAAAATAAATGACAAAGTCACAAGAAGGGTTAAAGCTGTTTAGTCAGAATGCCACCATGGAAATTAAAGATGAACCTAGGGTTGAAAGGGTAGTGTGTCAGAGTTGCATCTCAGAATTCAACACAATTGATGCTTCTGGATGTTCCATAACATACGTTAGCTAAGTCAGATTTTATTACCTGTTACTGCCCAGACTGTTGACAGCCATCTGAGGAACAGTGGAGAAAGTGGTTCTTCTTGATACAGAGCAAAGTGAATGGCCCTTCTCTACTGGCTAAGGCACTACAAAGTTCCCAGTGGCCTCAGGAATTAGATCTGAGGAACTGTGTAAGCCCTGGGTCAGGCCTACAGTGAGGGTATAATTCATTTTGGTTTCAAGACATGACAGAGGATCCTGTATACCTTTGCCAGGCCTCAGATTTTAGTGAGATTTAAATAGTGTATATGTCCTGTATACAGATGAAAGGAAGTAGGGCATTTGCAGTTCTTCCCAGTGCAGAAATGGGACTTCCTAGTTTGATAGAAAGGGCAATCTAGAGAAAGGTTGTAAATTTCTAAGTTATAGGAAAATAGGTTTTTGTTTTCTGAGTACATACAGGGAAAACTAATACAGGTCTGTTTAGTCTGTTATGTGTCTCTGAAGAAAGGAGAACAATTGTGTGGTTACTTTTCAAAACTCCTTGTGAGCAGTAATGACAGACATGCTATAGATGTGCAAACTGATAACTTAATACATTTTTGTATTTTGATAATAGTGTAGAGATATTGACTGTACACAAGTAAGACCGTTTATAGCTGATTAATTCAGTGAAGCAAATGGGATTGCTAACAGGCTTAAAAGAGTTTTGTTTGCAGAATGCATCAATACAAAGTGCATTCAAAGAAAACATTTTACTCGTATAGTCATTACAATCTTATGTTAATGTCGTTACAATGATTAAATTGTTGTAATTAACATTGCAAACTATTATTCATAACTATGTATTTTGAACAAAAGCACAAAAGCAGAGGTACCTCCTCAGGGTATATATTTAACAGTTATGTCACTAATATGTGAAAAATCACTCTTGTTAAATGTTATACCATATGTGACTGAAAAGCTAGTATGAGTAAACAGCAAAGTCACTCTGAATATTATTTTAATTCCTGAACTACACACTGTATCAGCTTCCAGATATTTATTCAAGTTTATATTTTATTATGTGTGCATTGCAGTGGTTTTGGCAGTGTTGATGTTTTGGGTTTTGCTTTTTTTGGGGGGGTTTGACTTTTGGGTTTTGCTACCGAACTGCTGCTGTGACTTCAAGCAGTTTGCTTCATCTGAATGAACCTCAGATAACCCATATGCAAAATTGATATTAAATCCCACAGTACCAGGTTGTACTACACATAATGCTGGGGAACACCTGGGACCAGTGAATGATGGTGCAGCATTATTAGTACTTTTCAGTGTTTTGTCTTCATTGTCTGTTTTTTTGGTAATATTGGTCCTCTAATGCACATAGTTGTTAGCAGCAGCATCTCAAAATGTAAAGTCAGTGGTGAAAACACTTGGGTTTTTTTGAACCTTGAGTCAGGTCATTTGTCTTCAAAACATCTTCAGTCTCTCTTTGGAGTTTTCTCTGTAAGAACAGGAAACTGCTATCAGAATCTCCTAATGTAGATTTAGAAAAGGTTTCTCTTCAACTTTGAAGAGTGATGCTATTTTCCTGAAAAAGATTAATTGTATCTAATGCATTTTAACTTTTAAACCTTTTTGAAAATAAGTACACTCGAGATTAAAAGTGTTTAACTACTCAGTTATGCAGTTCCTTCAGAAGAATTAACTCTCTAAGATGGGAGAAATGAGCCTTACACAAATTTTATTGACAGTAGATAGGAAGAATAGTGCCTGAGCACATTCTATAGCCTGAAATTAATCACTAATTCTGTACTCCAAGGTGGTAGTCAAAGGAAGCCATCTAGTATTTCAGATATGAGTTACTGACCTTACTTAATGTTCTAAAAACTCATAGTTATGGGAAAATAGGCTTAACTGTGAATTTCAGGTTGTGATCATCCAATACTTCTAATTCTCTCAAAATAAGAAAAATCTGAGTCAGATTTCCCCTTAGAAATTTCAAACTATATGTGATTTGAATAACTGTAACAAGCTACTTTAGAAAGGATGATTTCTTTTCCTCTTTGCAGAAAAAATTACATTTAATACTCATTGCAAACCTTTCATGTTTCTAACACTAAACCCAATACACTATTTTATAAATAAATTACAGTTATAATACCACAAAGCTACTTACGAGAGGTGCTGTATTTGAGAGATGCAGATTTTAATCAACTTTGATTTTCAAAGGAGGAGAAAGAGTACTTCTGTTTGACAAATTTTGTGCAATTTGGGGAACTGAAAAACTTCATATCAGTATATTATCACAGTCTTTCTAGAATATGATGATATTTTAAGAGGAACTTTATCTAATGGGAAAACTTTGAGAAACTCTCAAGCCCCTAGTCCTTCTCATTCTAAACCACTCTGCATTGAGTATAGGAAGAATTAGAATCAAAATACTAATAGAGAATGTGATAGAGGATTATTCCTGTTAATGGCGTTAACCAGTTCATTCCTGTTTGCTGCATTTTGTAACCAAGGCAATGGTTTCAGAAAGTGCAGGAGTATCAGTTACTTTTTTTGGACATTGATTCAGGATTGAGTGGTGACAGTGATGTCTGGATGCTGTTAAGGTAACGGTGATGTTCAGATGCCTTTGTTTCAAAATTATGGCTTTGCAACCATTACACAGCCCAGGCATGAGCAGCTTCTACTGCAAAATGCAGACTAGGTAGCAGTGGTTAGTTGAATGTCAGCTGTAAAATGTAAATGTAGTGAGACACTGAGGAGGAAGAAAATAAGACATTAAGACATGATGATGATTTAATTGACAGCCTTCAGGTTGGAAGTTCCTGAACTTGTGGTCTAAAAGTTTGGTTTCCTTGATAATGTTCAAAAGCATGAATTGATGCCCCTTCCTTTTTCTTTTTTTTCTAGAGGCAAGGCAT
Source organism: Coracopsis vasa (assembly GCA_026283785.1). Taxonomy (NCBI): domain Eukaryota; kingdom Metazoa; phylum Chordata; class Aves; order Psittaciformes; family Psittacidae; genus Coracopsis; species Coracopsis vasa. Next base: position 24,041 of record JANHGB010031906.1, on the reverse strand, counting down.
TGATTGGGTCTAAGTTGCATGTACTGAACAGTAGTGTGGGGGGAGGGAAGAGGGTTTCAGTAGTGAATTAGGCCTGAGTTATAATGACTCATAACTGACAACAAAACACCCAAGAAGAGACATGAGACAGGATGAGATTAAATGAGACAAGCCATGAAAGAAGGGGCAGATTTATGAGTTATCGGCCTACAGATGGAATGTGAAGATATATGAGTGGAGAATGAGATCATCATGAAGAATTATGCTACGGGAAAAGGAGGGGGTTCACTGGACAGATCTCAGTAGCCTCTTGTGGATAGTGGGAGGATTGATTTATGCCACAGGAAAATTAGTATTCAAAATGATATAAAGATGGGTTAGATCCCAGACCTCCAAAGGGCTTGATTTTATTCTCACTAGACTTCAAAGAAAACCCCGAAGAAACTACATTTAGGATAACCCTGATCCTCCAACAGTGTGTGGAGACCACACACCTTGATGGTAATCACACCTAGCTAAAATTGCATAAGCATGGTTTCAAGTTTGGTAATGCAAGGCAATTTTCAGCATTTTAAAGAAGCTGCTGCATTGCTTAGAATAAAGACAAGGAGGCAAAATTCTTGCCTTCAATCTAAACAATGCAGTAGTTTTCTTAAAATATTAAAATTTGCTTTTCATTCCCAAAACTGAAAGCATGTTTCCAAGTAACTACAGCCTTTGTGCTACACTGCAGCCGAAGCATTTCTTATGGATTGTAAGTAGTGGAATTGATTGCCAAGTCTATTTGGATGAAATTTCAGTTGGCACAATTATAATTGATTTCAAGATTCAGCATCTTAAAATTTCCACCTAAAAGATGAAAATAAATACTTGGCTGCTCACAAAGCATTAAATGGAGCATACATATCTGTGAAGTTTCTGTGTTACTTTAGTCTTGTCCCCCATCCCTTTTTGTAATTCTATTCTCATATCCTGTAAAGAGTGATTAGGAAGATCTGTTCAGAGAAGTGCACGGAAGTCTGTGATTTAGCTGAGTCCACAGAATCTGTTGGCAGTGAGATGAGAAAAACTTCTGGTAGAATTTCTTCTTACATCTGATTCTGATAGGAATAGATAGGAATATGGCAAAGGCAAAAGGGTGTTTCTCACATATTCCATCATTTTTGCTCCATGTTGTAGCTAAGAATACTGGAGGATATCTGTACTGCTGGTCAGATTGAATTTGAAGTCATTAAACTTGGTAACTGCTGGGTAAAACTTGAGGTAATCAATAAAGCAGTTTTGGTTTTGTTGAATATCATTAACTTTTTGTTTGAAATATAATTTTGACTATAAAAGTGAACTGCATTAAAAATTCATGAAACCTCTATCATTCTAAAACTGTATCTAGAGCTATTCAGTTTTGGTTGGAACTGAAAAAAAATTGATAGTTTTTTTTTTCCATAAAACAGGAAAATTCAAAAATGCTGAAACATTTTTGCTCAATTTGAGCCAATTTAAGCCTCAGTTTGCAATATTTAACATTTTGTTTAACTATTCCTGATCATTCATTCAAACATCAATGTTCAAGGAGTAGGAGCTCCCTTTAGGAAGAGCTGGAACATCTGAGCTTAAGGATGAGCACATGAGCTTAGACCCAGGACTCGTCTAGCAGCGGATGAATTGTCCAGCCGCTCAGACTGTCACCTGTCCTCAGCACTGGCCAAAACTGAATGCCTAAGGAAGTGTGTAAGAACAAGGAAATTGTATATCATATTTCAGCTAAGTAATCTCTTGGTGTTCAGCCATCCCAGAGATGTATTCAGCCAGACATTGTCTCTTCCTATTTAGTAACCACAGTGGGTTCCTATCCTGTAAACTTGCGTGATCTCCCTCTGAGCCCGGCAAACTCCAAGCGTCCACATTACTCTTTAGCAAGGAGTCCCAGGGTTTGACATGCGTATTATGAAGAGTCACTTCCTTTTTGTCTGTTTTGAAACTACCTCCTGCTAGTTCAAGACGGAAGGATGCTTTATGGAATCTGACAGCAAAGCTGGTAAAGAATTATTTTTGAAATGTGATTCATTTTTAGAAGTTAGATTAGTGTGGTAGATAGAACACAGATAAGTAGTCCAGGACAGGATAGCCTTGTAAATGAAATAACTGCTAACCTAAAAGGTCTGTACTTCAAGAGAAATAATGTCAGTTATAAGCATGGGCATATTTGGTAACAGCAGAAAAACAATAGGTTCCAATTAAAGGAAGCATTTAAGCATATGTTTAACTCCACTGCCATGTTTCAGACTAAGTATATGCTGGGGTACTTGAATGCTGCTGGAACACAATTTTTCTTTTTCTTCTTCTTTTTTTTTTTTTAATATTTGCTGAATAAACACCATGTGCTTTTGACTTTGCTGTCATTTGGTATGTGTTAGATATCATTTTGTACACAGCACTGATCCTAATTGGGAGCTCATTAATGTGTTCAGTGATTTTCAGCTTTACAGTGACAAGAGAGATGAATGGTAGAGGGAAGGGGGAAGAGGGGAGAAAAAGTGCTTGAGGAACCCTGCCATTTAAAAAAGACAGGAAGAACAGAAATCATTAGATTGTTGTGTATTGTGACATAAGATCTCCTTAGAATGGGCTAATAAGTGCTTAAATAACATTTAAGTAGAGAAAGGAGATCAGAAAGACTATAAGAGTAAAATTGTCAAACTTTCCACCTTCCAAGAGTTTGATGGTACCTTTTCTTTCCTGATAGAATGAGTGTTTTACAAACACACCTGTGGTTAATGACAGGACACTGTCACAAGTCACAAGGTGTGCTTAAGACTAGACTGTTCTTAAACTCTTTTGAGCATTAACAGTAGAACACATGTAGGTCCCATGTAGCCTCTGCCTGTCACCAAACCCTCAGGTTATGGGATGAAAAGAGTGAGCAGATTTATCTATCCTTAAGAATGGGCATAGTGCAGAGCTGGAAATAAGCTAGTTGCAACTACCTGAGCCGCTCTGTGTCCTCAGACACGTCTGAGGTCACTCCTTTGTAGTATCCCCTGTTGAATAAAAAGAAAAGCTCTTTGCTGTGTTTGTAAAACACATTAAAAGCTTCAAATGGAAAGCAATGGAAAGAACAAAATATTAAAATTACTGTTTACTTACCAGGTTTTGCAGACTGCTAAGATTACTTCTGCAAAACCAAACGACCAGCTGAACAAACATCCAAAATCATGATATTGAGAGACTGATTTTAACTAAATCACCATGAAGTCTTGCTGCCTGTGGGAGTTTTTCCTCACTAGGTTTCATTTGGAGAAGGTTTCTTAATACAAACAGACTTTGCACGTTTTAGTCCTGAAACTGAGCTGTCTTAAATGTCAAACCTTCTTAAGGACAAAATATAATAGGAAATAAAATGTGTGACATTACATTACATTACATAACAGTAGTATTCTGAAATGAGTCATATAGTAGAGTTCCAGGTTAAAATTAAAGACAAGCTGTGTGTAGTACAATATTTGATCATATAGATCCTAAATTCCTTTTATACAAAGGTAAGGGTTGGGAGAAGATAAATACTTTTTTCATTTCATATGACGTACTGGAACACTGAAAGATTAGGTCCAGAATGTCAAAAATTTTGAAGTCCTCTTTAGACGGTAGACCAGAAGGCTGGACTTCAAAAATGCTCAGCTTTACTGGCCCTGAGTGATTCCGAATAGAATAAAAATTGAAGCTCATAAGAATTGAAGCAGGAACTAGATGCTGCTGAGTTCACTTGAAAATGTGATATCAGTGGTGGGCTTTTAAGCACTGGGAAATAGAGAAGCTGTTTCGAAAATCAGTTTCAGTGCAGGAAATAAACCTGGATGCCCATGTTTAGTCCACTGTTTTAAACAAAACAAGTTTCTGGGTTTTGGTAGGTCTTTTTAAGTGGCAGAACAGTAAAGGGGAAGGAAAACAAAAGGAATAAAAAGCCAGGAGTAAAGACAACAGGAGACAAGGTGTAGGTAAGAAGATGCTGTGGAGAGTACATTGCTGTCAATGAAAGATGGAACCCATCAAAAGAGATGTCAAAAGTAGCTTGAAATGCCAGAAGAGGTAAAAAATGGGAATTAGTTTTTCCACAATGTGTTCCTCTCAAGCAGAAATCAGAAGGAAACTTTGAGGATTGATAATTCAGAAAATCATACTGCCCATCAAGGTAACATAAAAGGACACCATAAACCCCACCATTAGGGGATTGGTGTGGGCCGGCAGTGTACCAGCTTCCTTGTATTAGGAAGATCACTAAGAGGGTTTTTTTTCAGATAAGGTAGGAAATCAGTTTATTTCTAAATTGAATTGTCAGAATGCTGTTTATGATCAAAATAAATGCAGTCTAAACAAGAAAAAAAAAATCAAATTCAGACTTCTAAAATCAGTGACTTTATATCTTTTCCAGAGGGCAGATATGTCTTGTGTATACTCAAGGTTAATATAGATACAATAGAAGTATCTTAACACAGAAGTAGTTCTGTCTGTTCCTTTTCTTCCTTGAAGCTGTTTGCTGCATTTCAGACAGGTTAGAATGGAGTATTTTTCTGACTCTTGGGACTAACATTCAGCTTCCCTATTATGTCTTATTAAAGGCTCTGTCAAGTTCGAAAATCAGTAATGTCAAAATAAAAACAATGTCTAGAGAGAGACACAGTATGTTTTATTCCTGTTAATAAGTGAAGAGTGGGAGGGAAGGCAGGGTTCACAACAGGACTGAAGGCTACTTTAGTCCTTTCTTCAAGTGAAAAGGAGAAAAAGGTGTTTGTTTTTTAGAGAGTATTCTGTATTTGTATGTACTCAAAATACTGATTGATTTGCTGGTATTATTGACAGACATGGCATGCATTTCAAGTCCTTGAAGAACAATTTGCAGTAATTTTATTTTGCTTTGTGGACATAATTAAGCCACACAACAGCTGTCTGGCAAACGTAAGTGCTCTACTGCCTGGTCTCAGGAGAGCAGAAACAAGGCAGAAGTGATTTGACCAAGTGACTGCGGATACTGGATGGCAGAACTGGGGTGGGAATCAAATCTTAATCAGCCACTTTATTGATAAAGTAATGTATGCTATGGCTGAGGAGGATGGACTCATAGTCGTTATGCTTACAACATCTCTTACCATGTAAAAGGAAGTCGCTTTATGTATAGGGAAAAAAGATACAGCTGTGCTAAATGCTCTTCATAATAAGAGGAATCCTTATCTTGGCACTGCTTGGCCTAACAGAACTCTCCAGTAAATTTCTATTAAACCATAAAAAAAGGTGAGGTATCTCCCAACTGAACAAGATTTACGCATGCATCTTGATTTTCTTCTTGAATCAAAATCATCTGATAGCTAAAGAGGACACCTTTCAATTATAGGCATATTTTAATGACATTTCTCAAAATCTGATGTACACTGCATTATTCCACAGAATCATTTAGGTTAGAAGTACAAGCTCTCTAAAACCTCATAGAGTTTGTGCAGTATCCTCCTTCTCTATAAATAAATAATATATGACCTTTGCGCTATAGAAGCCTAGTAAAGACCCTGGCAGGACATCACACAACCTCTTAATATAACTTCCCAGCTATTTGTGGAACTCTGCCTCCGTGTCACCGAGAAACAGAGTTGGAGGTGACAGTTCAGAGTTTGCATCCTCCTTCCGGAAGCCATTTCAATCACGCAGCCAGTTATGTATCTTACTGTGCCTTTATAGCTTAAGGAGTCATTTGCAGTTGAAAATAGTCCTGGGCACAGTGAAGATGGATGTTGAGTGCAGGCAAAGTTACAGCTCTGTTACTGCTTTCAGGTACTGAAATTAAATATATGTTTACTAGGTTTCTGTTTCAGTGAAAATTATAATAATAAATGTGATTATGTACAGTTCAGTAAAGATGCAATTTAGAGTGTTAAAATATTTATGTGAACTCTCAAATGCCATCCTAAGGAGGTGTTGCATTAAAATTGCATGTTAAAACAAAATACAAATTTCCTTTCCTTACTTAATGTCAGTTACTTCATTTCAATTCTGAAAATATTTTTCAGTTATTTTTGTGTGATGATTTTTCTTGCTTAGGTAAATAAACTTCTAAGTCAATGAATTTAAACTTAGAACCTTTGCTACTTAAACTTCCTTGTGCTTTGATAATTAAAATTTAAAAACTGAAATGTATAAAATGCACATAGCTGTACTGATTTCAGATGTTCATACATGTTGCGCTCTTCTGGAGTAATGTATAAATACTGGAAGAAAATATGCTTTCCACTATAGGAAAGATTTCTTGATTTTTTTTGTTGGGTATCGGGGCTCAAGTAAGCTGTTTAACCTGGGAGTATGAACAAACCTGAGCATCCTGGCACATGCCAGTGGATTAGCTTGTATGTGAAGGAGTGGTTTTCAGACTTTATAGATTTGTGGCTGCTGAACAAATTCCAAAAGAAGAGTGGATATTTAGATCTGCTCAGGTCTTTAGAAAGACTGGATTTTTGTCCAGTGTGTATGAACATGGTGCCACAGAGTTCATTTCTGTGTTCTCCTTGGGCCACCCTGCGCAGCTTGTGAGCTGCTGATCTCACACCACCCAGCTTTTTAAGCAGAGTGCTGATAATCTGCAGCCTTTCAGAGAAACAGAGGCAAAGAGGATGTGCTTTTCTAGGCTCTTAAATACAAACCAGTATGTAGGCTAACACAGGTAGCTCTTCTTGGTGGTGCAAGTAGAAACTGGATTTGAGCAGTAGAGACACTCATTGTGAGGACATTTGTTTTAATCCTAACTAGGCTTTGGTGTTTTTTTGGTAACTGGCCGGCATAGGCTTCTCTGAGATGTGGAGAACCATTCACATGCCTCATTTTAGTCACATGTCTAAATTTCTCAAGCCATTCCCAAATTGTGTTATTGGTGAAAAGTACAAAGTACATTGAATTTGTCACATGCATTCCACTTTTTCAGGGCAGGAGGACAGTTTAGAAGTAGAGATGAGAATACAAATTCTGTTTGCATTGCAGTACTCCAGTGACACTTGCTGAAATAATACTTGTTAGAGTGCATGTGGTAAAGGTGCCATCTAATTTAATGTAGGATTCTTGAAAGTGCAGCAGTATTTCAGGTGAAACGGGCGTATACCACTAGCTAGCAAAAAGCAGAAATAATGATCTTTTGTGAATCTTCTGGATTTTAGATAGAATTTATGTTTTTTAAAGTTATACCTGCATTAGTGGTACGTATTAGTTGGCACATCATTTAGTTCACATATTTCATCTACATCCTTGGGGCTAGGTACCAGACTGTTATTGTGTAGTAGTGTCTGCTCTGAGAACACTTCCATCAATGACTAGACAAAGAAAATTGAAATTAAAGGTTACTTCCTAGGCCTCATGGTTCATCCACTGTTTTGCTGTTGAATTAATGAATGCTCAGTGCAAAACTGCAACTGAAAAAATAGAAGCCATTGAAAAGAAAACTCAAGTATGTTTTATGGATAATTTGGGTTTCTTGCTTGTGACTGTACTAGCAGTGTACTTTTGGAAGAGTGAGAGAATGTTCTAAGGGCAAGTGTCTGAACCAGGACAGAGACTTGGTTTAGTCACCAGTCTTCATGCACATTGGCTTCTCTTTTAAAAATTTGTTTGCAGCACTTTGGATTCCCAGAGCTTGTGGTCTCAGTTATGTGGGTATATTCTGTGATATTTAATTCTGTCAGTGGACTTGAGAGTTGATAAATGGTACTATTATTTTACAATTATATATTAAATGCTACCTGTATTACCCTCTCAGGACAACACACTGCACTTCCTGGGAAGAAACACATAACATGACATGAAGAAAATGAGAACATATTTAAATAGAATGTCTCCGTGATAGTCTAGGGAGAGATTAAACTGGAATTCAGCTGAAGTCTTTTGTAGGAACAAGCACTAGTGAAGAATTAGCAAAATGGGAAAGCTACGGGACTCTGCTTAGCTTGTCGTTTTTCCCCCAGCTGGTAAAATCTGGTATATAATTTCTAATATAATATTGTTTGAATATTTTGCCCTGTTTTGGTTTGCTTTTAGTTTCTTTGAGAAAGTAATTCCAAGGCTTCTTTTCTTTTCCTATGGTTGTTGGACAAGGTTTCTTTCAGCACTATCTAATTGGTTGACTTATGATAGGAAAAAGTGCTGTGAAATACAGTGTATAAATAAACAAAACCAGAAAAGCTTTTTATGTGTTTGTTCAATGCTAACTTCTTTCTGTGATGATAATCTCAGTGATTATTTATAACTGTATGAAAACAGTGTCTATCTGCACGAATATGGAGAAGGCACTCCTGATTTAGTTGTGTAGATGAAGAAATGGAGCTACATAAAATAGTTTCCATTCCTCTTGTTAATTCTTGATTGAAATCCGTTGAGCATTGTTACTCTTTTGCTGGTAATGCACAGACAAAAGAACAAAGACAAATATCACCAAAGACAAATCCTTAATTTCTATTTCAAAGGATAAAAACATAGAACATATTATTTTATGATCTGTATTTGCATAGTTAAATGTACATTAGTTATAATGGATAGCAATATAGTAAAAGAGAATGAAATCCCTAGTGGCACTGCAATATGTAGATTGTGGTTGCAGTTAGAGAAAACCTGTTTAATCTGTGAAATTAGGACTTGCTGTGTGTAGGTATGTAAAATACGGGTAGCGTCACTTTTTCTCAGGGAGGCATGAACCCATGTGTTGTGGGACACATATGGCATGTGAAGGAGATAATCAGAACATAGCTGGCTTTGAGAGTCTGGAGCAAAGGCAAGGCATTTTATGTGCAACTGATCAGGCTTCTTTTTGATTCTCAGTACTGCTGGCATAAAACTTTAATTTCCTTATAGAAGCAGAGCAGTTTGAAGTTATAAGTGATAACGGTGGAGGCTGAGTATTGCTTTTCTTTTTAATTCATTATTTATAATCTAAGAAGTTGTTATTATTTATTTTATTTGACATTGTCTTTTTAAAATAGTTTTTATTATTTAAAAAATAGAGTAATGTTTTGAATATAGACTTACAAAAATACATATATATCTACTGTAGGAAAAAAATCCACGAAGGAAATAAAATAGATTAGATTTTGATCAGTTCAATTTGCCATTGTATGTGTAAGCAAACAGTCTGCTCTTGGGAGCCAGATTTGTACTGATGATCATAAAAATAATTTTAGGGTGGGAAAGTAGGTATCTGAAGCAGTTTCTGGAAAATGTCATTAGCAAGACTAAGTACTACTCCTCCCTTTAAAATAAAATCACAGTAAAGTACCCTGCAGAGAGGTTTGCTCTTTGCAGCCAAACCATAACTGTTCATAGGCAACCGTCAGAGTCCAGGCAAGGAATATACCCCATTAATGAACATACTACTAAAGAAATTAGACATTTTCCCTCAAAAGTCTACTTAAAGCATCCTTCTATGGTGATAGTAAGCCATTAAAACCTAGGGGGGGATGTATCTCATCTAAGTTTAGATAACTGATCAGAAACCATAAATCACCACTTTATATAAATTACCTTTATAGTCAACACAGAGAAGTGAGCATGTTCAGAGCCTGATTCATCGGGTGTATTTCAAACATCAACATGGCCAGATAAATCTTCCCCTCTTGATATGCTTTCCAAATGAGTTTTGGACCCCTCCTAATACTTTTACATGAACAGTATTTCCCTCCCATACTTAAGAGTGATGTTACAAGATGGAACCAAAAGGCTTACTGAAATAAAAATACGAGACACTTACTGTTTGCCTCCTATCTACAAGGCTGGTCACACTTTCCCAGTACAAAATTAGATTTCTTTCTTTTTAATTATTATGGAAACTATTAATCTGCCTATTAAGTGTTTAATGCTTTTATTTATCCAGTATTTTGGGGGGAGTTGAAGTGAAATTTATACAAATTCCTAATTTCTTTCTTGTCTTTTTTCATGGAAGGAGCTTCATCTGTCTTTCTTCTGGTCTCCTAGATCTCCACAGGGCATCTACCCCTTTCACCTCCAGCTATGTAAGAAATACCCAACCTATTGCCCATTCTTTTCCTACTCCAGAAAGAGATCTCACTCTTTGGTTGCAGATTGTATTGTATTGCTCCTCCAGTTAAATTTACTTTTTTAGTGAAAACCCAGGTAAGAAGTCCTACAACTTTTTTCATACTACTGGGGGAAAAAGTAGAAATAGCCATCTGCTTTTAAATCTCTTTATCCATTTCATCCAATAATTCATATTCTCATCTCACTTTCTATCTTTTCTAATAATTCTGTTTATGGTCACTTCCTTCTGTCCCAGGTATTTCCTGGACTGTCATTGAAAAACACTTCTCTGAGCCTTACCTTCCTTTATAGCCACCGTCCAGGCCACCAGGTCGTGCCCTTGCTTTCTTTGTTCCATAATTTTCACTCTTTCCACCTCCATTTTTGATCCATTTTTACTTCCTCCCACTGAATTAGAACTACTTTGACCAAAATCTTCATTCACCTGCAGAGAAATATTTGTTCTTATTCTTCTCAATCTATCAGATATCATTAACACCATTGCTTCCTGAGCTTCCTTTCCTTTAGGATTTCAGCACCTCTGTAATCATCTGCATCTTCCAGCACTGGTAATTCTCATCTCTCTTCTTTCATAAATGTCGCTGTCTCTCAGTTTCTGTTCCACATTTTTCTCTGAATTCTTTTCATGATATCATTCATTACTTGACTTCATCTTTTCTCAGTGTGATTGCTAAATTGCCCCTTCTCATAAGAGTACTTTACTTATATCTAATCTCATATGGTATTGTATATTCCCACTCCACACAAAGAAAACCAAAGTGATTTGTCCTCTAGATTTCCCTCCTTAGCCTATTTTCTTTGTTACCCTAATGAGTTCCCCTGGCCTTCCTATCCTTTGGATTTACCATAGCCACATTATTTTTAGTTCTTTGTAAGACTCCAAGATTACAAGTATGTGAAATGAGGCACTATGCTAATACTGACAAAGGACCAGCTCACTCTGCATGGGATTTTTAATAATAATGCCCTTTCTCAAGCCTTCATCTGAAATTGTGCTATTGCGGCATCAGGTGGGATCCCTTTTGATCTTCTGTTTGTTCATCTAGTCAAAACAGAACAATATGAGGTAAATTTGGTATCTTAAATCCCAACAATTTGAAAATTCTCTGCAATATATCGTATATTGGCAACACAAGGGCAGATTACTGCATTAAATCACTGAAATTCATTGCAAAAGCAGTTTCCACAGAAAATCTACCCATTAATAAGGTGTCAGCCTTAACCAGAATTGTTCTTTTTGATGGATTATGACAAAAATCCAAGACTGAAGTTTAATTCTATTCACAGTATGGAAGTGGAGTGCAATGAGGAAAATAAGAGAGGCTAAGAATTAACTAAAGTAGTTTTATTGAAAGAAACTGGTTTTATAAATCAGTCCTGGAAAGCAAAGATAAATTTGTTGGAGCCCTGACCTGGGATGTGGGGTACAGACATTTGGGTCTGTCCTTCTCTTCCTGAATGGAGTAAAAGCAACTTCACTGAAGCGCAAGGCAAGTATGGCTGCTGGATGCCTGCATCCTCTGTGTGTTATTTAACCACAGAGCTTTTGGTAAAAATGGGAAGAATAAGGCCATTACATCCTCCTTCCACCAAAGGAGTGAGCCCTGAAAGCAGCTCCTGGACAGAACCCCATAGCTGGGCTTGGTGAAAGGAGTACTTGGAAGAGCTTGCCTGAGCTTGAGTAGCTGTCAGGTAGGTAACCAGCTGTTAGACACAACCAAAGCAAAAGTGTTTCTGTATGTGCCATGAAACAATGCGCAGCAACAGGTCTACAGAAAACTTGCCTGGTAGAAGCTTGAACACCCAACACTTTTAATGTTCCCAAAGAAGTAATTTTGTAAGTCTCATTGGATTTTTGGTCACATAGAATGGCCGTTGTATTACCAGCAGTGATAGTAAATCTTCTCATGCAGAAGTTTCTTTCTTTTATCTGCAGTTTTGTTGGCTTCAAGATGACCACTCCCAGGAGAAAAGACTGCTCACATGAATCACAAATTATTCCAGTTAATTATATTCTAAATAAACAGTTGAATTAAATTAATGAACATATCAGGAGTCACCTGTCAAGAACTTATTTAAATCCTAGTAATTAGACTATTTCTAACAAAAACTGATAGCTCAAATTTCTGCATTGTGTCCATGATGTAGTTTACGAACCATAAGAACAGAAAACTAGATTGAAAAAGTATCTTATTGAAGAAGAAAAATATCCCATGTATTTGCCAGAAATAAATTCTGGGTTCTGCTCACAGGTTGGCACACAGACCTAAGAATCAAATCAGCAGGCTGGCTCCACTGCTTAGACATAGCAAGGTGGAGAACAAAGTGTTCACCTCTATTTATCATAGAATGGTTTGAGTTGGCAGGGACCCTTAAGGTCATCCAGTTCCAACCCCCCTGCCATGGACAGGGATGTATTCCACTAGACCAGGTTGCTCCAAGCCCCATCCAACCTGGCCTTGAACACTGCCAGGGATGAGGCAGCCACAGCTTCTCCGGGCAACCTGTGCCGGTGCCTCCTCACCCTTATAGTGAAGAACTTCTTCCAAATACCTCATCGAAATGTACCCTCTCTTAGTTTAAAGCCATTGCCTCTTGTCCTATTACTACATGTCCTTGTAAAAAGTCCTCTCCATCTTTCCTGATAAAGCTCATCTGTACAAGCTCAGATGGACAATGGCAGGAGGGGGAGCCCAAATAAAATACCCTGCCAGGCTGCTCCCATGCCCATCCTAGGGACCACTGGCCCATCGGCCCATCGTAAGCCCACCTGCACAAGCCAGAGGAGCAAAGGGGCATACTGGCAGGTAGGAATCCAAACTAAGGTACCACCACCTTGTTTGGGCCCCTCCCAGGTCTGTATCAGCAGAGTCAGCAGCCCCAGGTCAAGCTGGACCTGGCAGTGAATAGGTGAAGTGCCCTGGAAGTGAAGGGGGTGAGTGGGTTTCCAAGGGCCAGCTCTGGGTGTGTATCTCGAGGGGCAAGAGCACAGGGGGGACCTGAGAAGTCAATGGCCATTTGCACATGTCTGACATGTACAACCAACTGGAATAGGGCTGTAGCTTTGGGGAGCGTGTGTCCAGATGTCAGCAGCTGGGGGGTCTGGGATCGAGAGGCCAGCTACTAGGCAGACTGAGTGTCTGAGAGAAGCTGCTGGATATATATGTATATAAATATATACGCACACATATAAATATACATATATATATATGTACATATATTCTCATTAGTGGACTTACATGCTGTCCAGCCACAGGGAGAGCCAAGAGACTGTTGGTAGGCCTGATCAGAGCACACAGGGATGAGAGTAGTTCAAAGAAACTTCACTCCTGTAGAAGCTAAGCCATGGCAGAATCTTAATCTACCCAAGAAACATCCAAGATTGGACTCTTAAGTACAGTCTCTGCTCTGGTATGGCCACAACAGTATAATTGCACAGGAGCAACCACTCTCGAGATCAGTTACACCTTAATACAAGTTTATTTCTGGGCTTACTTCTAGTGAATAGAGTGAACAGAGGTTGTGCACATCACCACAGTCCACAGTGATCTGAACAGCACATTATCTGTACTCTAAACACACCAAGCTCAGTATCTAATATGTCTTAACTATGAGAGCTCTCTACACAGTTTATGACTATGTTACAGAAAAGCTGTAAAGAGATCTCTGTTTTGCAGCGGGAGTTGCTTGCACATAGTGAAAGCCCACTGAGTTGACAAGATTTGTTCAATTAGTCTTTGCTTACATAAATGCCTTATTTGTGTGCACAAATGATTATATGAAAAATTCATATACACCTCCAATATCATATTTAGGCATAATTGCTTGTGAAAAAACAACAGTTTGATTTTTTTCTTGCAGTTAATTAAATTCAGAGCTTAGATTAAATTGTGTATTTGTTTTACTCCAGTGAGCAGAAGGCTTTCCGAGTCCTTTGTTAATAATACATGCTCGTTTGGTAGCAGCTGGCTCTCTAGATGTTACTATTCCAATAAAATATATCTTTACAAAGTATGCAGTTTTGTACAGAAAGCCAATGTTAGTTTCAATATGTCTGGAAAGTTGTTGAGCAGTCCCAGAAGGCATGCTTCCTGCATTGTCACTGTACAGATTTCTCAACATGAGTAAGAATCTGGCTTTATAATGTGAACAAAAATATGCAAAATAGGTACATAAAGGGCTCTGCTTTGGCTTGAACTGTCTATGCATTTCTCTTTCCTGCAGTGGGACTACTTGCAATGGTAAATATGATTTATAATTAAAAACTTACTTTTTATCTGTACTGTAACACTGAATCCTAAAAGTTCTCATGGAACTGATAGTTTCAGTTTCGATTCTCTTCCAGTTCCAGAACTGCACAGAGAATGCATTCTCATTTGCTTGACATTTTTCTTTTTTAATATAATAGTTACGAAATGTTTAGCAAATGCCAAGTAACAAAGTGTACCTTTACTATAACTGTGCAGAAATCAGCAGGGAGGAGAATGCTCTCATTAGCACATGTAATGTAAGGGCATTTTTAATCATAGCATTAAAGGAGGAGATACACTCCTTTCTATTACCCACTAAGGAATGCATTTGGCATATTAGCCCACAGGGAAAGGTGAATGAGATGCCATGTGCCACATTGCGAGGATAGAACAAAAAGCCCTAAGCTGCAGCTGGGTATGCCTTTATCAAAATATAGCTAGTGGGATGGTACACAGTGTTAACTGTACTAGTTACACTTGTCTAAAGCCACTCCTGCTCCAAGATCTCGTCCATCAAGTGTAACATAGCACCACATCATTACAGAGCTTGCTTGAAGTAGGTCTACTGGAAGGGCTGCACAGTAGTTTTTAGCTAATAAAGGAATTAATTATGCAGACTGATGCAGAACTCATCAAAACTGCAGAATCTCTGCACATGCAACTGAAAGGAGCTGCCAGCGTGGATGGGGGAGAGCAGGAGGAACCTCTAATTAATCCCTCTCCTTTAAAACTTCCAGTGATAACACCTACACAACCTCCTGATACCTTGTTCTGGGGTCGTAAAAATTCCTTACGGTTAGAAAGGCTTCCCTAATATCTGATCTAAGTCTTTTGCTCTGTAAATGAGGCTGGTTCGTTCTTTGGTTTTCCCTCAGACTACCAATAATGCTGTCTATAAAATTTTCTAGATGCATACATATTTCATATATATATATATAAATATTTATATATAACATTATAATACTTTTTTAATGAGTTCTGGACCTGATTGCATTGCACCTCACAAGTGCTATAGGCAAAACCAAATAATTTGCCATAAACAAAATGTGATACTGTAATTTATGGGATCCATTCTTTGCATCTCAGGAGAAGTCTTTGCTTCTGCTCCTACTAAAGTACTTGACAGTTTCTGTATATTTTGCAAGGTTAAGAACAAATGCTTGCAAAACATGGTTGGGTAATTACCCTTATAGCCCTTCTTTGTAGCTTGTCAAGATTTATTTCATTGACAGGCTTTCCACTTCAGCATTACACTCACACTAAAGTTTTGGTGTCTGGGAGGCGACCCATGCTGGTCTTTCTGAGAACAGCCTATTAAAAATGGTTGCATTTTCCACAGGTCATTTTCCTGACTCAGTTAACCTGGTGCTGCCTCAGCGTGGGCAGTGACTCAGGGTTTACAGAGTGGGAGATGGAGGGCAGCAGCTATGCAAGCCTGTCTGGCTGCCTGTGCCCCCAGAGAAGTTCATAAGTAGCCATGGGGTCTTAATGCTAAAACCAGTGAAAATAGTTCTGCCAGGAAACTTTCCCTAGCTGATATAAATTCACAGCAAGTCCATCATCTTTGGAGCATTTCCTCCAACTTGCAGAGTGCAAGGCCAGAGGTCACTTAGATGAACCTTCCACATGGAGTGCAGGGAGCAGAATTGATCACTCCATTGTTCTTCTCTAAAAACAGCCCCAGCCTGGGAGCACATTTCTGCTTTATGACCTTCCCAAATGCTGAAGCTTAGAGCAGCGTTTTCAGGATAGCCAAAAGACATGGACCTGCACGTCCTTAAATGTGGACACAAAGGTAAACATACTTACCTGCCTATGAAATGGTACAAATAGAGGAGCTGATTACACTTGTCACACATTGTGTTTGCAGCTTTGGGAGGCTCCCAGTACTTCCATGCGAATGTTACTGTACTATACAGACAAGTAGTTATTGTTGCTGGGTTGAACTACTACTCTCTTTTTCTGTGGCAGGAACCTGATATCTATTTCTCATATATTTTCAAATGAAACAAAGAATATACACCAGCATTCTTGAAAATATGTCCTGACAGCATTCTGATAACAGCCTTGGGGACAGAACAAACCAGCAGATCTTCTGGTCAGCCTTTCTTATAGTTTGCCCTTAAGTTTCATCCAAAATACTTTTGCTCTGAGTTGAGTATCTTGAGTGACTGGTTAATCAAAGTGAAACTTCCTGAAATATATTGAATCTTGATCTGAAGACATCAAGAGATGAAGAATCCACTCCTGTACTTAGTTGATCAATAATTTTAACATGGCCTTGGAGCCAGCTTAATTAATTAGAGATTGATATCTAGAACTCTCTGCCTCTTTAGTATGCCAAGCAGAAAACATTATGAAGTAACACATTTGTTAGTTAAGTCCCTAATTGGCTGCAAACTTTCAATGCAAAAAACAAAAACGGTACAACTATCGATTTTGTATGTAAAGTAAGTCTGTTTTAATGATCTCAACTACTCAGTACTAACCAAAAGCTGGGATTCAAAGAAATAGGTCTTACTGTCAAGACTCCTCTCAGTAGAGCTAAGGTCACAATGAACGTAGGCATACTGCTTATACTTTCAGGCCAGTTGTGGCTCTGACTCTCTGGTTTTTTGCTTCCAGGAGGCTTTTCGGGAAGTAACGGCTCTGTAAGTCCCTAAATGCTTTGGTTACTTGAAAGATATGCTCTGTGATATGCTGAATCTCTTCAAACATGAACAAATAGTTCTCTGAATCAGGAAAGCTTACAATCAAGTTATGTCTCAAGGTATAACTCCTCTGTGAACTGGCTGAGGCCAGATAAGGTTTAAGTTCACAGTATGGCTCCTTCAGTGTCTAGTAAGCTCTTTTACCCCTACCATATTCCTGATGCCTCTACAGCCTGGTCAGATGTGGCTGAAACTGCACAGGAGTTGGGGATAAAGGACAGCTGTCATACCACACACAAGAGGATGTGATCACATTGAACCTCTCCAATAGAGCATGCTATGAAGAAGCTGTTTCTTTTGATTTTGGCATACTACAGCCTGAACTTGGTAGCTCTCCTACGTGCTTAAAGGACCGTCCTCCTCCCTAAAGGACTGTCCTACTCCTTCGCCACTGAGGCTTCTGCCGTATTCATGTCAATGTTGGTCATTTTTAATCTATGACACTGTGGTGTCACAGATATAGGTTTAACCTTCTGAGAAGCCACTGAAAACTTCTCTGGGTTTATTTAGAGCTTGCTGAGTTCTCTATATAAATTAGAGCAGCCTCAGGGACCCAGGACTTGCCAAGTCTGAATTCTCATTGTTGCAAATAGAAGAAATCATGGCACGAGGCAGCAAGCACCAAAGCTGTAATGATCTTCCTTCAGGGAGTCAATTACATTTGCTGTTTGCCTTATGGCACATGTAGGTGATTACAGTGTGAAGGCTGGGATACATTTGTTTAATGTATCCTTGAACTCTATTACATTTTGCACTCATCTTGGTAAAGCCTTACCTTCAATTACACTCTTTTCCATATGCCCCAAGCTGTTGTTTGTTGTAAGACCAATCTGACCCTCTTGTACCCAAAATGTCAGTGAATTAAATCAAATTTTTATACTTTTCAACTTGAACAGTTATCTCATGATGCACATAACAAACAGATAATGAGATCTGCATTTTATTAGACACAGTGGCACTTACTGATGTTTAACTATTAGGCAGAAGCCTTTTGCTGTTCACAGTTACAATTACATTATTTTTCTCTGTGGCTGGATAGCCATCAATGGATTTAACTCGTTCTAAATGTATTTCTTTAGTGTTGCTTGCAGTCAGAGAACTGGCTACATTTCTATTCCTTTTTTCTGAAAAGGGAAGGGACATTTCCATAGTTACATTTCTTTACAGTCTAAGCTTTTTGCCTCCTATGTTTTGTGACAATTTTCCCAAGCTTTTTCTCTGAGTCGGGGATGCTCCAAAATCACATTCTTAGCTTTAAGCATATCCTCAAATCCTACTCATTTTGATAGGAGTAAAGCACATACTTGTAATTAAACACAGCTGTGAATGAGGATGCATTCCTGAAACAAATCCATGTGAAAAATTACCTACTGGGCACATTCTCATGACTAACACATACACTATTGAATTGTAGTGCTCTAAGCATTTTATGCTTTACATGTACATGATCATAATTTATGATTCATACAGTGCTCATAATGATTAAATGATAAAAGCATCAAACTGGGATCTAACTGATGCAAATATTTAGGTCCATCACGGGATACACAAAGATCCACTCTCCCCGGAAGAGCCTGGCTGCCACATGGCTCTCTTACATGATGGGAGTCAACTCACACACTCATAAATAATCCAGTTGGCAAATATCAAAAGGTTACATACCCTCACTGGTTTTGTGTGCATGCTCCTGTTCTGGCTCCGGGCAAGGGAAGGGAGAGACCTATGCAGGGAGATGAATCTAGCCTAACCCTCTTTACATTAAGCTGACAAGAACAGAAGCATATATGTCATCATTTACTGTATCTCAATTTGCAGAGGGTAATTTCTCATGATAGGCTGACTTGATTGCTTACTGAACATACCTTAGAGACTGTTTGGTCTTGTTTTTGCACAGCAAAAGCTCACCCATGTCTCTCTTCACTCTGAAGGATAGAGGGTAAAAAGCTACTATAGGAGTCTTATTATTCATATAGAGGAACGAAAGCTCGATTCAGAGACGGATGTCTTTCTGAGATTTACTAAGCAGTCCAGAGGGTTTAGATATCTATGGTTTAGACATTTCAGTTTTATATAAAAAAAAATCTGACTACATTTTAAAATAATAATCCTCCTTGAAATGAAGAGATGCTCCCAGAACCACAGATTGCTTAAGAAAGTCTATTTCCTCACCTATTTCACTGATGCTTACAGAAAGCAGCTGCCATACATTTTCATAAGAAATGCTAGGCATATCGATGGCTAACTCCTTACAACCCAAGCCCTTGCGCTAAACCTCACCTGTGTAAAACAGTCTAGCTGTGTCTTAGCAGTAATTGTTTGCAAGATGCACCCTAATGAACCCGCCGTGGTTCTCCATGACCCATGGTGTTCTTTTGTAACACTTGCCATTAATCTGAGGCTGTAACGCAATGTTTAATGGGGCATGCTTCTCACTGGGCAGGAGGGATTATGTGGGGCAAGGACATCAGGATTTATGATTCCTTACAGTCACAGCTGCCATAAAAACAGAAAAGCTGCAAGAAAAATTCTTTTTAATGGAGAACACGCACTGTGGCAGAGACCATTTGTCACTGTGCATCTTCCTCACAATGTATCAAGCCTGGACTCCACTTACAGACCCCTTTGAGGGGTGGCTGCGCTGCAGAATGGATGATGGCAGGAGAAGGACAAAGCACCAGAAGCCAGACTGGTTTGAGTGTGACCAAAACAGAAGGGATGGGGAGTAGATGTGTTTGTGGGCAGCTCTGCAAGACTGAGAATAGTGTTAGGAGTCAAAGCAAATGGGCAGGAGATGTTGTGTGAATGCTGGATGAAAAGCTTTAAAACATGAAGATGTTAAATGGGTTTTTTTTATATTTTTCTATTGAATTATTGGTTGCAGTTACAAAATTTTATTTATAATCCAACTGCCAAGTCAGTTGCTAGTGGTGATGCTTTAAAAGCTGACCATGTTAACTATACTAATGATCAATAAAGCAGAGAAGAAAGGAGAGGCATTAGCAAGTAGTGAAGATGGTTCAAATGTCTGGAGCAGGGAGGACACTGACAGTCTGCCCAGAAAGATCTGAAGATGTATCAGGTCAGATGAGGAGTCCTTTTAGAAAAGACTGTGATTTCTTTTTTCTCCAAAATGAGATTCAGCTTTTACAGTAATACATGAGCCATCTGATGTGCAGGTGGTCAAGACTTTCTTTAATAAAGACACCCCATGAAGTATGTTCATATGAGATCCTGAATAATCCAGTGGCATCAAAATGAAAGAATTTTACTAAATCTATGCTGAACTTCTGATAGGGAAGTCACCTTTTTGGTTCCTTCAGCAGCTGAGTTCAAGCCCACTGTCATACCGTAGAAACTTGAAAGTAGAAGGTAGCCACAGAGAAGATAGAAAAAGGATCCACAGAAAAAAGCAATGCAAACAAAAAGGGTCTTTTTATAAGAGCAAGTGATGATAGAACAAGGGGAAATGGCTTTAAACTGACAGAGGGGAGATTTAGGTTAGATATTAGGAAGAAATTCCTTACTGTGAGGGCGGTGAGGCACTGGCACAGGTTGCCCAGAGAAGCTGTGGCTGCCCCATCCCTGGCAGTGCTCAAGGCCAGGTTGGATGGGGTTTGGAGCAATCTGGTCTAGTGGAAGGTGTCCCTGCCCATGGCAGGAAGGTTGGAACTGGATGAGCTTAAAGGTCCCTTCCAACCCAAACCATTCTATGATTCTGTGACAAGGAAATTGCAGGGGCCACCAGCTTAGCAATGCCAGGCAGGTCCCTTGCCTTTCATGGGAACATATTAAAATCTCCACAGGGACAAGAATTACATGATACACTGCATCTATGTGGAGGCACATTTAGGAAGGTGGAAGGGAAGGCTCCAAAAAGAAGGTAGAAACTCACTTGTGGCAGATGCTAGCAGCTCCCTCTAAGCCTAATACCTTCACTGCAGGACAAAGCAGGGTGGGCACACAGCTGTACCCTGCAGTAATTCAGAGATCCTGGCCTCAGCTGCTTCATCAGTTTTCCCACCACTAGCTCTTGCAGGAGCATATTCCCACTGTCACACATGATTTCCCCAGTGTGGGAGCTGAACATGAATTGCTGGTGAGCTGCTGCAGGTCACAGACCATTGGGCTACCACCTCTGAGTTGCAGGCTACCGACCCTGACTCACAGACCAGCAGACAGACAAAAAAATCAGCTATTTTATAATAAAATCCATAGCTAGACAATTAAGAAAGGTCTGGCAGCATTTTGCTGTCAAAGTAGTGAATACTGGCTGTCAAAACTAACGATGCTACTAATAAAAATCCTTGTGAAAAACAGAGAGACATTTAGACACATTTATACAACCGCTTTCATCCCATGGGTTCAGATAATTTTATAGCAGTAGCAAGAAGACACTGCTTGATCAGGTGCCTGCTGCGGTAGAAGGAACCAAAATAAAATACTTGTAACATCATACTGCCAAGTTCTAGGAGAGAAATGATGTTTGGGGTGCTTTAAAAACAGCTGTCTCTGTTCAAATAGCTGCAGAAATTTGCTGTCTTGCCTGTGATCAAGAGGCAAGCTTTTTGCCAGCTACAGGAGACTTCTGCAAACACTTTTCTTGTGCAGGCATGGGAGCAGACTCATTTTAGTTGCAGAAAGAAAATGTGTGGTCATGTCCTAGCATTTGACTTTTTCTTGTAATTTCTTTGACTTGTAAATAATTCCTTGCATTTGAATGAGCCTCTCACTCTCTTAAACAGCAACAGAGATATGAAATAGAAATAAGTAAAATTCCACAGCTTTCCCATTTTCACTAATGACCTGTCATGTTGCACGGCTTGAAAATACTGGAGATTTTCCTCAATTTAACAGCAGTTCTGCTGATCTGCATGAACTGGGCAGGCAGGGGCATGGAAACATACACTTACACTGGATAATCAGGGAGAGGAAAATGCTCCACAGCTGGAAGGTAACAGCATGTGAATATGAATCTGACACACTCATCAGCAATATCCAAGCTGAGAAAGCTGTACAACTATGCCAGTGCTTCCTGTGGCAGGCAGGGATGTGGCTGTGGCTGTTCAGAAATCTTCAGGGAGGAAGGCAGCAACCAAAGGCCTATGAAGAAATCCGGCTGCTGGAGTGGAATAAAAGGAAGGACATCCCTTTATAATGGACATTGGTGGCCTCATTTTTGCACATACTGCCAGTCAGCTGCAATAACAAAACTGGTCTTGAATGTCAATGAAGGTTTGGGAATAAGGTACTTCAACCAAGGAAGGCATGGGAATGGGAACACAGTGCCAAGGAGCCAAAGGGAGCGGAGTGAAGATGGAAGGATGTGCAAGAAAAACGGTTAAAGAACTGCTGGCCCAGGAAACTGTTTGGAGTGATTTCTGTTCTTGTTATGGTAAATGGATCTTCAAATGTCTTGCCTCTGGAGTCCTGAAATAACATTTCCAGACTATGGATGATTTTATGTAAATAAAGGTTCAGAAACCTACAATCTACAAGGAAGCAGAAAGGTAACCTGGAAAACACCACACGCCAGAAAAACCCATGTTCAGCCTAACACAGTCACAGCCTTCCCTATAGCTTCACACCTATGCAAATCATCTGCCAAAATGCATAAAGCTCAAGATAAACAAATCTCTTCCACAACTTGGCATATGGAAAAAGGGTCTGAACTGAAATGGTAATTGAGTTTTAGAGACCCATCCATTTGCTGTCATTGTGCCATCTGTCTCCTTGGCAGAGTCTTGATAGTTTGCATTGGCAGCTTTGATTGCCAAAGCTCATGTATTAAGTTAGCTACCTCATCTTCCCACACACAATTTCTTCTTATTTTTCCATAGGCCTGCTATTCTAGATGATTCACAGAACTGCACAATACCACGTACTCCCAGAAGCATAATGTATTTTGGTATTTTTAAGCTTTTTTTTCATCAGAAATATGGATAATTTTCTATTGTGGTTTGTAAGCAACCTGCAGAGATCAAGCCCATCACAGTTCAGAGAAAGGCTTACTTCTCAGGGACTGACCACAGCAAAGATCACAGGTGCTGGTGTATATATGTGTTAAGTATTTTCTATCACCAGAGTAATAAATGAAAACTGTGGATGCCTTATGAGGGCAGCACCCCTGAGGCAGGCTCCGAGTTATTGCCTTACTGCCACATAACTACTCACTGTAAAGCACCTTTGACTAGAAGCCAATATGACACCTTAGCATAGCTCTGCTGGCTCTCCTGAAATTACACAGATGATTTATGTTGTCCCTTAAGGTACAAAAGATGTAATAAAATTATTTGCATTTTTTATGTACACAGAGTGAGGCTTTAACTGCGGCAGTGAACGTTGTAGGAGTTGCCCTAAGAATTTATTAAGTTATGTGCCCTCTGGTTCTTTGACCATGGACATGTCTTTGGCTGTGCAAGAATGAAAAGTTTAATTCCATCAGGAGTTAGTTCATGTTGGGCAGAAGACAGATAAACACTCCTGGCAGTCCATTCACTGAGACATACACTGTTAATGCAAGGTACCAGAATCCATCCTCCCTTTAGGCTGGCTGTGTAACAGACTGTGATACGAGGACTGAGACACCACAGAGTTTACATAAGACAGGACTGTGCTCTAGTAAAGGTGGATATTCAAAGAGGCTTGAACATGTTGAACAGCTTTTGTCCTTGCTCTGCTTTGTTCCTATTGCAGAATTAAACAACACTTCAGTTATGTCACTGAAGTCATACAATTGATGACAATTCCTAAAGGAAAGCTTGCATGCCCTAAACCAAATGTGACCGTCTGTTAGAAGCTGGATGAGGAACAGTTTTCCAGCCTTACAATTAAAAAGCCAGCAGCATTTTGACTTATTGTTTTTATTTCTGCCCCAAGACAGGAAGACTTTTCCAAGTTCCTCATAAGCACCTGGCGCAAGAGAACACAGTTTGGCAAACAGGTCAGTTACTGGGTCACTCTGGGGATGTGGGACACTCAGGTCCTCCCTGCTCCCACTCTGATGTACTCCCACAATCCTGCTGAGCGTCCTACT
>JANHGB010031905.1:0-13770 GCA_026283785.1 Coracopsis vasa | reverse complement strand
CAGATGATCTTAAGGTCCTTTCCAACCCTAAGTATTCTATGCTTCTATGATTAATGTTTTGGTCCTTCTTCCTGTCTGACATAATATTACCTAACACTGCCTCAATCTTTCATGAATCTCATGAGTTGCAGTGTGCATAGGGCTTTAATTTGCTCGGGAATTTTGCTCTTTGCTTTCTGGGAGACTGCAGTTTATATATGGTGGTAATTGATGGCATAATTTTAATTTTTCAGGATGCTGATATCAGAAATATTTTGTCCTTTTAGATAAGGTATCAGAGTTATGAGTATGGCAAGACTTGATCGTTTTAGAAATTCTTGTTCCATGGTTGATCTGATCTTACTTAGAAGCTAGGAATTCATGGTGGAGGTTACAGTGTGGAGAGATACTTCTCTGCCCATCTGTGCTATCCTCTTCTATCTCAGCCATTTACCCATTCCCCAGCTGGTCACATAGCAGCTCTGCTCTGAAATTCTGGTGGGCAATGCTCCTTGTTTTCTGCAGCATAGGAAAGGGAAGAAGAAGACTGTCATTCAGGTCTAACCCTTCTCCTTCCTCTCTCCCGGAGCACAGCAGCTGTGCAAGTTGCAACATCTACCTTTAGTGCAGGGGCTGCAGCAAGAAAGAAGATAAATGTCTGCCCAGTGTGTCTGCAGGCACTGCTGTTTTGGGCTGTGCTGCCTATTGCAGAATGGGGCACAGAGGAAGGTACTGCTAGATAGCATGTGGAGCTTAGTTTAGTATCTCTTTTTATTCTTTTTTTTTAATTATATCTTCCATCTTTTTCCTTCTTATTGTATTTCCTGGTGAATAATAAATTTATGGGCTGAGTAGCATAGAGCCTGGAGTATTTAATAGTCTTTCACTGGTTTCAGCACGCCTTGCTCACAGTTTGCTGTAGTTACCAGCATCAGGCAACTGTTAAGTTACGTGGAGAGAATGCACACAAAAATACATGATGTTCACTTCACTCTTCCCCTCTAGGATGCTTTGTGGAGCCAGCAGGTGCTGGTTTCGGCCCCTTGCAGAGTTTGGCTGAATATCTCTGGCTGTCTTCTGAGCGGTCACTTCTGTCATCATTCAGGCTTTTTTTCCCTTTCAAATCTGTGTATGTCAAATGCATTATGCACAAATTTACAGTGTGGTACAGAACATCCAACCCCATCTCTTGCTGTTACATGAAAGACAGAATTTTAGTTTTTAAATACAAGGAAACAATTGAGATAAAAATGTACACACACAATTTCCTTAAAGCAAAACCAAGGATATCTAAACTGAAAGCCACAGTAAACAATGACTTCACAGTTTCTATTTTTTTCTTTCATAATTATTTTTGCTTTTATATTCTGTAGATGGAACAGCAATAATCCACATTGTTGAACAGTCTGCATATATGCAATGTGGGCAGGGTAATTTTGGTTCTGCAGCTTTTATCATCTTTTGGTTTTGTTGTTTTCGTTTTTTTTTTTTTTAAACATAGCAACACTGGAGGGGTGATGCAGATCTGTTGACTATAGAGTAATATTTGTTGTTCTATAAGCTATGAATATCCAAATCTCCTATGCATGTTCAGAGTATTATTCTAGAGGAAAGATCATTTTATCAGAAGTGATCAGTGTGAGAGAAAAGATGGGTGAGGCAAGTACATGCCTAGCTTGATCTTTTCTTGCTCAGAAAGGTGGAAAGCAGATGGGCTCTGTGGAAAATTTGGGCTTAAATTTGCTATGTCTGTTATGTTTATCTTACTTTTGCCATCCTCTCTGTAGCCTTTCCCCTTTCACTGGTGTTTGTGTCCTTTACAGGGCTTGATACTACTGCAAGGTAATCAGGTGAATGAGCTGCCACCTAATCCTGATGAACCAGGGAAACATCTCTTTGAAATTGCCCCAGGTAGGACAGCATTTCCTTGTGCTTTCAACATAACATCATCTCATTCCCACTGGCTGTCATTAATGATACTGTACTGATCTGATCTGATAATGAACTGTACTGATCACTTCTAAACGCTTTGGTACGCTAGCCAGATTATCTAGAGACTGGGAAATTGACAGACTACTTGGTGTACTTTGGTTTGAATGTAACTGCTGCTGTGGTACCTCATAAAACTAGGAGTTGAGATGCACCGTGCTCCTTGATTTTCTGTTTGGAGGGGGCTCCTTATCTGAAGTGCTATGTGGTCTCCCAAGCTGATAGCACAGAACAGAACTAATGGAAAGAGTGTGCAGTATCTGGATGTATTTCGTCCGCATATACTAGTAGTCCCTAGTTCAAGAAGGATTAAAAAAGTTTCAAAGTATTTCACTTTTGGATAAATGGTTTAAGAGAATCAATGACCTGCCATGGAAGAGAGGTTGAAATTTTGTTAGGTAGGAAAACTAATGATCTGTCAGCACAGTCTTACTGTGAAATTCTTGAAGGCATTCTAGCTCTCATGTAAATGTGTCCTATGCACTGGCTTAATATTTCTGAGGTATATATAGAGTTAAGTTCCCTGTTGCAGTATAGGACTATTTGTATTCACTTTATTCAGATCTGATTGTGGTTGGGAGAGGACCATCTTTCTGTGTAGATTTCAGTGCAGGATATTTTGGAGATTGTTTCAGGTGGCAGGTTCTACAGAGAAGAAAGTTGTTGCACCACTAGCAGTGTTAGACCAAAGGAGTGAGAAAGAAGAACCAGGATAGTAATAAAATCATAGAATAGTTAGGGTTGGAAAGGACCTTAAGATCATCTGGCTCCAACCCTCCTGCCATGGGCAGGGACACCTCACACTAAACCATGTCACCCTAGGCTCTGTCCAACCTGGACTTGAACAAAGCCAGAGATGGAGCACTCACAGCTTCCCTGGGTAACCCATTCCAGTGCCTCACCACCCTTACAGTAAAGAATTTCTTCCTTATATCCAATCTAAACTTCCCCTGTTAAAGTTTTAACCCATTACCCCTTGTCCTAGCGGTCTTCCTTATCCGATAATGCAAGCATAAATCCCCATTTGAAACAGTTACCTAAACCTCACACCTATAATCAAGCAGAACTCAGGGCTTGATTCAGAGTCCTGTATTACTTAAGAAAAAGGTGTGCTTTTGTGGCCTTCTTCAGTGAGACAAACCTTTGGGTACATGAGCATGATGTTTACTCTAGAAGAGATTACAGAGGCATAAATTGGTTGAACTAACATTTGTAACCCTAACCAAAGCATTTCTGAGTAAAAATACACTTTCTTTTCAATCCTCTTCAGAACATATTTGATTTCATATGGCCTGTACAAAGTCCTCATTTGGGTGATTGGTTTCTTAGTCTCACTTTAACAAGCTTTGATGAAATGGAAAAGAGGAAGACCACTATGAAGTAGAGCTCATTTAAAAAGACAAACAGAAAAACAAACCACAGACATGGAACAGTGGAATGAACACAGGACTTGCTGGGGACTGTTCTCCAGTATAGCTACTTTGTCCTTATCAGTGTGCACCTCATTCAGCTTGCAATGAGGTTGCAGTAAATCGAGCTGGTAGCATAACAACTAGGACTAGGGAAATAAAATTAGAAGAATGATTTTTCAGAAAGGAAAACTGAGGGATGCTTACACTACCTATGAAAACAAGAAAGTCTGCAACCTAGGCTCATACCTGAAAAGTATTTTTAGGTCATAGGTGTATAGATAGCGAAGATCTTTCAAACACCTCTCTGCATATGGCAGTGGATTGTGCTGGCTCTTTTATCCTGTCCTTTTAGGGGACAGGAGACTTCTCCAGAGGGTATCATAGTACCTAGCTCACAGCTATTCAATCTGTTTGGCACACTGTGGAAAACTCTAAATAAACACTCTGAAAAGACAGGAAAACACTCAGTTCATATTATCAGGGAGAGTGTATCAATTTTGACAGTTGCTGTCACTGGTAAAAAGACATTACTAAATTTAAACAGATTGATGTGTCCTTGTCCAGCAGCTGCTCAGACTGCATTAGCAATCTTGCTTGGGAAGTAAATTAATGATGGATTAAATCAGTTTAAATTCTCCAAGGTCTAACTTGATATATGCCAAAACATGCCCCAGAAATAAACTTCAGTTCATGACTAAGTTATTCCTCCCTCCCTCCCTCAGTATTTGGGAGCCTGAGGTGGCTGAACACTCAAGGGACAGGCAATACTTTACAGACCTTCCAGTAAGCTGAAGATCCAAATCCAATTTCCATGATAGAATCACCTTGTACCCTTTTGGGGCATTGGTGCTTTGAGGGAAAGTCTTAAGAGCACAGGCATTCATACATTAAAGGTATTACTGTAAGAAGACCAATTGAGACTTTCTTCACTGAACCAGGCTCTGGAGAGCCAGGGCTTGGAAAAGAAAAGCTATGACACAGGAAACACGAATAGAAAGCTTCCTTTTTTTGACTGAGTCCCTGAACAAACACAGCTGGTGCCAGAACACTGATCATCCTAATTCTATACCATTACCTGTAACACAGTACATCAGACACTGTTACAAATTCTTACAAGACAGGAGAGGAAGAATAGTGGGGCTCAAATCTGCCCTCAGATATGTATTTCTGAATCCCAGGCCAAGGATAATGAACTAGCTACATTAACTTCTTTATTTTAGCTAAACATTGAACAAAATTTCTACAACAGCTTTCTGAACCCAAATTCTAAGGATCAAACAGCCCAAGCTAACCAACAACCAGACTTGGCCTTAGTCTCAGATGATGGACAAGATGGAAGTCAAATTGCCTCTTAGCAGGCTGAGGATAGACCCTCCACAGTTCAACTGATCTTAGCAGAACAATTAATTAACTGATAAACTGAGTTAATCACTGTCTTAGATCCTCATGCCTCAGGCCAGGAACAGAGAGCAAAATAACTGAAGGAAACCTAAGCTCAGAGCAATATTAACATCTTTCTTACCTTATAATTTTCCAAAAGAAAGGAAAATGTGAATGAAGATTCTGAGAGAAAAAATAACTCTCCCCTCAACATTCATTTCTCCTGCGTTCTTGACACCCTCAGATTTTGTCATCAAAAAAAATATCCCCCCTGAAACCAAACATCCCCCTTCCGCAGAAACCCCACAACAAAACCAAACAGAAAAACCCACCACTGAACCACATACACCAAACCTTTAGTTTCTTAAGGTTCCACATGAATTTATCTGACAGCCCACTTTTGTCACAATGTTTTCGAAAAAAAATGGAAAAGTTTCTAACATTATTGGAACTGGATTTTGTTTGGGGGAACATTTTGTGAACAGCAGACCTTAAAAACTTCTAGAGTCAATACTGGGAAATAGAGAGAAGACTTCTGAAGCTGAATACATGTTAAAAACCCCTAAACAAAGCCTGTAACAGATTTGTTTTGTGAAGGATTTTGGGTTTGTTATTGTGTTTTTCGTTGTTTTGAGGTTTTTTTCTTTTTTGGGCTTTTGTTTTTCTGTCAAGCTATACCTACAAATCACACTGAACCAGAGGGTTGCAGAAGCACCTATGGGTGTGAGTAATAGCAGCAGTTCCACCTGCATATTGCTCATGGAGTAGATGGAACAATGAAGTCAAGTTATTTCAAAGATTTTCCAGGTATTGGCTGCCTTTTTCAGCCAAAACAAAACCCTCTTCATTAGAAGCTAATAATCTCTACAATGACTTGGATGATGAAATTCCAGTCTGTTTCATATGTAAGCACAGTTTTGCTCCTTCAGCTTGCAAAGTACACCTTAGATTGGAAAGAGAATGCAGATAGCCACGAGATAGATTTTACTGACAAAAAATGTTCAGAATACCTGTGGAGAGTCTGAGAGGACAGAGATGTGCAGGCTCACACAGAACTCTCAGAGAAGAGGGAGAAATGTCAAAATGTCCTGTTATGAGATATTGTCTAACATCCAGTTAATTTCCATTACCAGCCTCAAGGGTCACAGCTGTCTTCCTAAGCTATGTGGCCATGCTTGTACTACTGTCCCTTCATTCCAGAGAATCCCAACCAATAGCCACCTATAGGTTCCAAAAGTACATCTCACATGTGGGATACATGCAGTCCTAGTCGAAGTCAGATATGAATCCAAATTTGCAACTGTTAGAATAGTCAGAGAATGGTCTTGCATCATCCTATACAAAATGGTTTCCCTCAGTGATAAATGTATGGCAACCCTGCTCCCAAAAAGAGACAGGGTTAAAGAAACTGTTTCCAACATGACTATCCGAGGCAGCTCCTTCCTCCTCATGTTCACTGATACAATTCAGAAGTGGCCAGCTCTCCCCATGTATTGTCTAGGAAGATAAGGTACTTGTCTTAAAAGTGCAAAATCCAGTTGTTGCTTGCAGAGTCCTGGGCAACAGCAGGTATATCATCAAGTTCAAGTCTTTCTAGCCTTTACACAGCAGGTTATCCCTAATGATGGATCAAATCCCTGATTAGGTAAGAGCAAGATGCAACTAACTAACATCCTCATGCACTTACCATGCATGTGTCAGGCTCACAGGGGAAAACTCATTTCCATTCTCACTCTACAGTAAAATTTAGGTGTAACAGTTAAGCACACAGCTGCATCAAGCAGTTTAAGAATAGACTATAACAAGTGTGCGGATTGTGATATTGCACAGACTGTCTGTCACCCTGTAATGCTTGCACTGACTCATCAGGAGGCAGCAGTAGAGGGACATTATCTGTCTTATTCAATTATATTCCCTCTGTTCAATCACTCTGGTTAAAGGCCTGACAGTCAAAACAATGACTACATGAAATATGCTGCATTATATACTACATCAGCTAGGAAAAACCTTAGCTCAGATGCTGCAATAATATTTTACAAGCATGTTGAAGAACCTGAATAAGAAATTCTTCACCTCAACTGTAAGCTTTATCCCATCCTACAACACACCTCCTCCCCACAAGTGCTGTAGATGTAGGATTGTCAGAGAAGCAGAAATTAATCCTGAATCTAGTGCCAAGTCTAGACTGCCAACTACAATATACTCAGCTCTGCATTTCCCCTAGGTACAGGAGCACTGTCTTGTTTATAACTTGTTCTAGGGAACCACTTTTAATTGCAAGAAATTGGTGCTAGAATAGCAACAAGCTTGCAAAAAGGCATCTGAAGCAGCAGGAAGTTATTAAAAAAAATCCATTAATACTTGGCTTGAGACATACTTGTGCAATATTCACTTCATTAAAAACTGTTTAAAATATTCACTACCAAAAAGTTGCATGTTATATGCCCATGGGAAAGTTGCATGGTGACTGTCTATTACCCTTTATGACCGCAAACTGTCCTATAGCTACTCAGCACATAGTTAATTAGAATCTCCTAAATCATTTGCAAGAGTAAATGTGCTTTGGAAAGCTTCCCTGCACATATTTGTTGTCCTGTGGACAAACCAATACAGCTGATCTAAACTTTAAATTAAATTTAAATTACTAAATTTTAAGTAGCCCTACTGTGGTTCAATTTACTCAATTATCGTTTAGTGATTGCTAAATAATGGTTGCTAGCAGGCTGTCTAACCACTAGCCAACCTTTTCTCTCATTTCTAGCTCCTAATCATTCTGACACTTTTTCCTCTGTCAGATTTCTTCCTACAAAAAAAGTAGTACTTCCTACAAAGTAAGTAGACTTACTTTGGGATGGCTCTATGACACCGTTTAATATGTATTGCGCAACAGGACTTAACCTGTTCCCACCAGGAGAAGTGTTCTTTCACTCATGCTCCATAAAGTATAAAAGTTTTGACAAAGGAAGTTTTGACTACAGACAGTTTGGTTTCCCCCCACTGTAGACATTTTTCCCCAGCCTGCTAAATTAGTTTTCGCTACCAGACTCCCACTTCTCCCAGACACAGATAGCACAAAGCCTGCATACATTCTTTCTCCTCAAAATTTGCGTAGAAAAGCAATCATTCCCAGGTGCATATAAAACACACTAAACCACATATTACACAGCCCATCCTCAAGTCCTGCATGTTGGCATGTAACAAAACCTACATATTCTACCCACACAAGCCAGCCCTAAGTGGCTGGCTCATCTCTTGGTTTAACAATGGATAGTTGGGAGATAATGAAGCCCAGCTGACTAAGCAAGGTTTTTCACTCCTGCCTCAGTATTCTAGGACTCCATAGCTCTTTCTGTCAAACTCCAGTTTCATAGATGACCATAGTAAGGTTTGGAGGTCAGTGTGCCCTAATGGCTAAAGAAACACCTTCTAATCTTGTCCCAAACTGTACTACTTGCCTGGGTAGTACCTAAGTCTCCCTGCAATGCCTCTTGCCATTGAGCCTCTTTAAGTGTGTATGGTTTTGGCTAGGATAGAGTGCAACTGAAATGAGCTGTCAATCAAAGCAGTGACCATGTCCCACATAGAAGTCACAACCAACACACCCTACAGTTCTCTAGTCATACCTGAGGTTTAGTTTCTTCTTCATCCTTATAATAGAAGAGCTGGTCCCCACGCAACACAAACCACCGCTGCTGCCAGTTCTTCATGATGCTCCTCTGTTTCTTCAGCCAGCCACACTTCAGCACACGTTCTTGAGGGTTTGGAGAAGAAGGTCTCGGGGGAGGCCCAATCTGTTCACCCATCACCAAACTCTTTGACCGGGCTGAAAAAGCAATTACAGACCAAATAAAACAAACAAGTAAGTATAAGAACACACAGAAAGACTAAATAACTGTTCAATACTTTCTTCTCAGACATGGACAGAACATTACATGCATGCTCATTCTTTGAATACGTACCTGTTTTCCAAGCTGCACATTCAAGTTTTTGATAGTCAAACACAGACAAACATTAACATTTTGGTGCTACTCACTCCAGCAACCTTCTAAGTGACACAATACCTTCATCAAGGTTTCACTGCTCATACTACCTTTTTTTGTGATAAGTCATTACTGTCTTCCAGTTCTACGTGGGAATAATGAGATTGTTGTCTCCTAAAGGGAGATTTACCCAGTGAGAATGCCTAATTGTGATGAGGGAGAAACAGAAAAGAAGGAAGTAGAGAGTATAAGAAAATATTCTCACTCCACACCCTACTATCCAGAATGATTAAAGTTACCTCATTCTTCAGGGCTTTCTGACACTGAAGCAGAAAAACACAATGAAAATTAAAAAAAAGACAAGATAGAAAAAACATGTAAATCTCAGGAAAGACTTTAGAAGAAGAAAATAATGCTAGTTTTCTTCCTCTTCTCCTCTCCCAATCCAGCAGTAAGAGTACTGAAGTTTTGTGGCCTTTGAAACTAGTCTAGAGTAGCAGATAACAATTATATATTGCAGGCAGCAAGCTAGTCCTCTAGAACAGATAGGTTAGATAACTTCATAGGTCTTTTCCACCTCTACTTCTGTTGGATTTACAAAGCATCTTATAATTAATACCTCACGCCATTTTCTTTCATTGCTGCCAACATGATCCTGTTCCTTCCCATTTTCTACATTCCACAATCAATGTAGAAATTTTATAATTGCCCACTTGAAACAGAGGTACAGTTTACAGACCAGTACCAGTGAATCTACATCATTGATTTTTTTATGTTAGCACCTAAAAATCAGGCAAACTTCTTATTCAGACATCCCTGATACACTACAGCTAATTCAGTCGGTAACAAAGAGCAATCCTCTGCCTCTCAACATGCTGTCTAGTTTTGCCTCTTTGGAGGTCAGACAATTAAAACATCTTGCCTTGATGTTACCACCTGGCTCTGGTTTCTACCCCTGGTTCCTCACCACAGAGTGATGCAACTGACAACATATGCCAAAGAAAGAAGAATAAAATGGAGGTGGTGGTTGGGGAATAAAACATATTAAAAATAAAAATATATACATCACAACAACAACATTAAATTCGATCTTATTTCTTCTCTTCCATGAAGCAAGCTGCAATAGAAGGAGTGGTAGATATAAAGTACTGAGTTCGGATCTTTGGAGAGCCTTCTCAGTGTGACTCAGTAAGGGAAATCATATTGGTGTTCGTGATAAAAATCTATTTTGAAGTTCCCCATGACCTGGCAGCCAGGACATCATGTTCTGCTTTGTAAAGAAATAAAAACCCAGCACTTTTATACACTAAACATTTCTGTCAGGGGAGGGCAGATGTGAATGGTAGCACATCATCCATTACCAAAAAGTCTCAATGACAGATATCTCCACTTGTCTTGTAACACATATTCCACTCCAGATTAAAAATCTACTCACCTCTCTTTTAACAATCCAGTAGGCTCTCAGTCTGACCTCTGACAACTTCCCGGTTTTATAGACAGAAGATGGCATCACTTTGTTAGTCTTAATTTTCAGTGAAAACCCTGTCTGATGGGCTGAAGAGATTCCTCATACCCATATTTCTCTGAATTGATAAGCTAAATTCTGCTATTCTCAACAGATTAATAACAGGTTTGCCTTGTGCCTTAATCAAGAGAAATTGGGTTTCACCCTGTAACTATTTAATGCAGTTAGAAATTAAGTTTTTATTTTGTTTTTAGTCTCATATTAAAATTGAATTAGAAACTTCAAATGTTATAAGAAGCACAGATACAGTATCACAGCTTTTTCAGAATTACACTTCCCTTACTTTTGGTTAAAATGCCTTGCTGAATTTAAGCTGAGCTCGTATACAATATTGGTCCTACATTACTGAAGTTTACCAGCAAACTTCAGATTTGCCTGAGTAACCCAGTGCTACGCAATTCTGATTTTTACGTAGCCAAAACAATAATAAAAAAAATATTAACATAGAATTCACTTAAAAATCAGGCTTTTTCTCTAGTCTTACTCACTATAGCCTGAACTCTCACAGACAGGCATTTTCATTCCAGCAAAACATATGAAGAACCACTGTTCACCAAGAAGTGAAGAGTCTTATACTTTAATATATCGCTTTCTGGCAACACAGTGCCCTCTAGCAGATTATTACAAAAACATACCAGAACAGCTTCACCTCTTTCCCCATCCCCTATAACTGCCAAGAAATGGAGGATCCTATTTCATACACATGTAGTAAGAAAACTTTTCACATTTAAATCTCAATTGTAGAGGCTCATAAGGATTTAGCTAAAGGAATCACCTCTGCCTCATCAGAGGCCACGTTTTACAGCTAGATCCAAACTGCAATCTGGTTTAAACCATTCCAGATTCGCATTTCAACATACGTTACTACAAGAATATCCCAAGAATCTGCTTTTCAAAATGAAACTATAATGTTTCTTAGGCAGCATCTTGGCTATTAACCTAACCTGTTAGTCTAAGAATATCAAAGTCCATACTACAGTGAACTCCTCAGCAGTCTCCAGATTAAGTGTGCAACTCCCAGCAGTTTCTAGTCTTCCTGACTTGCATATAGTGATATAAACTATCTCCTGCCTCACCCCTCCCTCTAAAAAGAAATTAAATTTATTTAAGTGGAAATTTACCTTTATTTTAGCATCTATACTGGCACAGACCTCACAAAAGACATCAAATATCCAGTTTTGGAATAACCCAAAGAATGTTATCTCATGTCTCCCCTGCACACAACCTTTGGTATTATTTGTACAGCTCTACCTAGTAATTACTTATTAAAGTGCAGAATTAAGGCTTTCATAATCAGTCACTGAAGAGCATGTATCTTCGTGTTTTTATTTTAAGCAGCACCATGGCTTAGTCAATTGCTATGGCTGTTAATTCTTCATGTTTAGCTTTTCATTTCCTTAGAGTTTCTAGTCATGACTGTAATAGTTAATTTAATTAGGGAGCTACTTAGCAACCTCATCTGTAAGTCAACAGCATGGATCAGATAGAAATTTTTAGGAGGACGAATTATTTATGGCTATTAACAACATTGACGTTTATATTGCATGCTTCACATAATGCAATAATTGCATAGAGGTCAGAAGAAAACTTTCACAGATGAGCACAGCCTGCCTTTAAAGAACCACATTTTTCATACTACTGGGATCAAAACATCTCCTTTTATAATCTGATTCAGCACATCAAGCCCTTGATTCTTAATAGTAGATATGTATTCTTAGTGCTCGTCCATTTAACAGAATTATGGAATCAGCAGAGCATAAGGAAGAAAACAAATCAATAAATCAGACTCACAACAACTCATCAAATACTTTACATGTTCTAGGGCTCTGATCCAGTAATGCGTTTTCAATAATACCACAGAGTTTGGTTTTGCTCTTTACATTTTCATTAATCGATTATAAATTCCATACACATTAAGTTCTAAACCAAAATCAATGTAGAAAAGATTCAACCTCTCCTTGGAAAAAGGTTTAGGATTATTTTACACAGTACAGCAGTACTAAAATACTGACTACGTGACATAGTCAGCAACAGGGAAACAAGGCAATTGCAGCTCAGCAAGATTACGACAGATTATGCAGACCCATTTCCTTGCTGCCCCATAGGTGGCACTAACAATGAGACAAGCCTGTGGTTTTGGCATGACGCATCATTAGATGGCAAAAATCAGAATTGCAGGTGTTGAAAATACTCCTGTGACTGGAAGTGACACTGGCATATAGGAGTTCTCATATCTAGATGAATATGGGAAGAGGAATATAAGGAAAGGCAGTGGATGACAATCAATGCTCACTGTGCAACTTCCTGCACTGCACTAAGTAAGCTCCCCATCCAAAACCCCACACCAGGTTAACATGTCTTTAATAGTAAACTCAAAGATTATTACAATCAGTAGATAGATCAAATCAGACAGAGCCATGCTGCCATTCCTAACAGAGATGGCAATCCGTATTCCCATCCCAATTCAGTGTTGTCTAAAGCTACTCTTTCTCCTTTTCTCTTCCTTGCCCTATTAACAGAGCACCATATAGTTTTACAAGAGTTTCTCTGCAACTTTGACCTGCCTCCAAGCAGCATACATATTACCATTTTCTTATCACATCTATTTTCTACCCTCAGCATGCACATAACAGCAAAGACAACTTCTTCCCTACCTATACCATCCCCCTTCCCGAGCTCAGTTCTGCCTGGCAACATTATTCAGTCTTTACCACTTCCCTCTCACTCACAGCTCCAAACACCACTACAGACTGGAGCAATCAATAAATCAGGGGCACAGAAATCAATCAAGTCAATGTAATTCAATATCAATTAAAGTTGTAATCTTTTGAACATTTGTAGGCAGTTAGCTTAAATCAGTACAGTCATTAAAATTGATTCTGGCTGACAAACTGCCCTACAGTGAGGGCACTTTGCTCTAGTGTTTCTTCAGTCTAATGACAGTGACACTATATTATTTCTGATACAGTTTTTGTTTAAAGTACTAGCCACAAGGGGAAGTGGTTTCACATACTATAAACAAGATTTTCAGTTGTTCCATTTAATTAAATAGATTTGCCTCAAAAATGGATGCACTTAAACACAAGAGTTATAGAAAGAGATATTGGATTTTCCTTCACCAAATTGTAGGTGATAAAATACTTGGTTTAGATTTGTTTTCTGTGTCCCTTACACATCTGTATTTCTGTTTGGATTTGACTGCTAAGATACTACAGTCAGTAAGCACAAACGAAACCAAGACACTTCCTCAACACAGTCTGAGAATTT
Source organism: Coracopsis vasa (assembly GCA_026283785.1). Lineage (NCBI taxonomy): Eukaryota > Metazoa > Chordata > Aves > Psittaciformes > Psittacidae > Coracopsis > Coracopsis vasa. The sequence goes on along the minus strand of JANHGB010031905.1, from coordinate 238 downwards.
AGCATCTTGAAACATAATTAGCAAGGAAATTAAAGGCAGACGTGATTGGTGATGGGATGTGTTTAGGCAACTAGAAGGGTACTGGTTACAAGAAACTGGCAAGTGCTTTTAGTTCCCTCAAGCCAAATAAGATAGCAGCCTGCACAGAAACTAAAGCCACTTGCCTGCTAGCATTCTATGACCTGGAGGGCACTTACTACATTCAGAAACATTACTATAAAAGCAGGTTGTGCTCCAT